>JAMKQA010249143.1:0-10414 GCA_024699735.1 Posidonia australis | reverse complement strand
TTTGCTCGTATCATGTTCTTTTCCATTGCACTTTGCATGTTTTCATACATGAACCCATTAACTCATCTTGATTTTAATTACATGATTAATAAGATGACTCTCGATCATGTGCATCCAATCATGTTTTCAGCTCTTAACAATGGCATAAATCAATGTGCATTAACCTGAATCACCCATCTCTTTTCTGGGATAGATTTTGGATCAGATTGCAGTCTGATCCAGATTCTCTGGGGCACACCACTCAGGCACACCAAACCAGAGCACCACTCTGGCACACTAAGCAGGTGCACCAGACTGGTAAGAGAGCAAAGCATTCACTTTTGCATCCCCGTTTGCATGGCTTTTCGTTGGACTTTGAGCTTGATATTTTTGTTGATTGTTCGTTGATATTCCAAGATCTCATGCATGTTTTCAGTTTTAAACCAGATCGTTTTCTAATTACCTTTTCCCCTTTGCATATTCAATCTTGGGCAGAAATTTGGTAGGCTGCTTGCACCTTACTCCTACATGGAGAGTCTATGCATCAGCCCATGATCCAATGTCATGACTGAATCTTGTTTTTTTTTCTCACATAGCATAGGATAGGTAGGATCTTGTGTGAGGCTACTAGCCCTTGAGCACATGGTCCATAGATGTTGCATGTGCATTTCTTTCGCTTTTAATGCATGTTTTTCCAAGTTTTACAAAGGATTTTGCACTACAAGATGCATTCTTTTGTGATTTGGCTTTGCACAGTTTCATGTTTTCACTCAGCACATCTTCTTGGCCCACCTAGGCACACATAGGTGATGCACCAGACTGGAGCACCAGTCTAGCGCACCAAACAGGCTCGTTGGCCTGTTTTCAGTAGCACACAACATGTTTTTATATGTTTTTGACATGTTTTCTCGACTTGATTTGCTTCTGGGTTTTCTTTGGCTTTCTTCCTTGATGTACTAGGAAGGCACAACAATGTTTTCTACTATTTTCATACATTTTAGATTGCATTAGGCATATAGCAAGGCAAGGATGAAAAAACACTCAAGACACTAGATCCATGATCTTATTTATGCAATATTCTCTGCATCGACCCTTGATCCGATATGAGAGCAATATTTCTAAGCATTAGGACACACCCCTACACATCATGCACCCATACTTTAGACACCACACTCATTAGCATGGCATGGCATATCGCCCTTGGGCGTACAGCAAAGGCTGCGTGGTTTTGAAAGAAAAAGTGGTTTTGGAATGAGTTTCCAAATGTTTTGAGAAAAGAAAGGAAACATGGTTTTGGAAAAGAGCATGGATTTGGGATTGAATCCCCAAACGATTTCCAAAAAAGGAAAGAGGATTTTTCAAAAGAAAACCAAGTTTTGAAAAATAAAGAAATGAGTTTTTATGGTTTTGCCGAGATTTTTGTGGTTTGTGTGTTTGGGGCACGTACTGGGTGACTTAGATGTCACTCACGTGTGCTTATTTTGATTTTCAGGTGCAGACTGCGTGCAGCCGAGTTCCGATGCAGGAGTTGGAGCTTCTAGCCGTACATTGTGATCCTGAAGGTGAGCCTTAGTTACAGTTATTTGATGTTTCTGTAATTAATGTAATTATGCTTGATACTGTATTTTGGTAGCGTGCTCGTGATCGGGGCTTTACAATAAGTATAGTTCCACACGAAAACTGAGTCATCATTAATGTCTACCGAAATGGCAGGGCCTCGAAAACCCTGCCCACAAGAAACAAACTTGCCGGAGTTAAGGTGAACGCCGACCGGTGGAAGGATGGCCGGAGTCGGAGAAGAAGGGATCCAAATTGGATCAACAAGAGAGGAGAAAAAGTCAGGAGAACAAGATCCTAACTGGTCCAGCTCAAAGGTCTTCAAATTACCACATACTTTACTAATATTATTAGATTCCAATAGACAATCACAAGCATCACAAGATAAGCATTCATAAGCATTACAACAATCATAAGAAATTTTTTCCAGACATCCAATCATGCTACAGCAAAAACCAGAAAACACATTTAACCATTGGAAATAGAGTGGAATAAAGCCAGTTGGTCGACCAAACAGGCCGATGACCAAATCAAGTTGAGCCCTGGGAAAAAGCCCCAAAGCAACCTCAATAGTAAAGAATCGCCCCCATACAGTAGCCTTTGGTAGAGATCCACAAGTAGATCTCCCAGAAACGGCCCAGGAGTGTCCCCCGAGGCGGGGACAGGAAAGAGAAGGGGTGGGAGGTGAAGATGCTTCACCAGATCTGTATACCTGCAAGCCCTCATTCAAACGGGGGTGGAGATCTTTAGACAGCCAACGGGAGGCCCGCCGGGAGGGGGGCAGATCAGACACGGGGAAGAGATCCCCATCCTCTAGGAGCCTAGCCTCGAAGGTATTCCAGTCAAACTTGGTGGCCTGGCAAAGGAGGGATTGAGAGTCAATGCGGGATCGACTGCGAGATAGGTCACGCGAGGAGCGATGTCAACAGGGCATTGAGTTGATCTAATTTTATTTGTTGCTACAACCACCTACTGCAAAAATACTGACTATGTTAACCTCAAAATAACAACAAATGCCATGTGATCGTAGCGATCAAGATGAATGAACTCCACTGCTTACATCTCAACAAAATTTTGGTTAAAGAATTTTAGGTATGAATATCAATGCAAAATAATTAAGTTTTATACCTTTATTAATACTATATAGCTCTAGATTTTTCAACAGAAGAAAAAAAGCTATATGATAACTTGATCTCAATTCCCAACCTTTTTTTGTACAAAATGGTCATACTCTATTAAGCCAGCCATGCACAGTATACAAATCATATGCAAAATGACTTAATTTAATTCCTTGCATTTAAGCTAAAATCCGATTAGACGAGTCAAAAGATTTTTTAACCCAGGCAAATGATTTCCAGGATTCTTTTTACAAAAAAATACATCAAATAGTGTACTAAATTTTTTATTTTTATATTTGTTTCATTCTTTCATTGTTATTTATTTTGTATCCCAATTGTGAAGTTTTGAACTATTTTTCATTGGTAGATTCATATAATTTATGATTTAGAATGGTTGATTGCATGGTCATCTCTTTCTTTTAAACTAGTCTGATGTAATTTGTGATTATAATTAATGTTGTAGGTTCCCTACTAATAGAAACTAGTCTGGTGTAGTTTGTGATCTTAGAGTAGTTTTTGAGAGATTTTTTTAAAATATACAATTTATCGTAGATGTTTTTTAAATTAATAACGTATGTTTCAATTGTTACATGTCACTAAACTATGCAAGGAATCTTACACTAGTGGGTTAGAGCAGGCTTGGTCAATTCTGAATGTGAAGGATGTACTTGTAACTAATCATGGCTATAATTAAAATTACTTTAATAATATATACTTATATCTTATATTATCTTTAACTAATTTCTTGTGTTTATTTATACAGGATGGGTACATTTCTTGTATCAACAAAAACATGGAGATAATAATGTCAGTGAAAACCCAACTTTTGACACAAAAATTTGGAAGCAAGTTTCGACAGAAAGGAACATAGGTAGTTCATCAAGAAAGCAAGGCCTAGGTGGTTTGGATCCATTAGTTTTTCTATACCTTTACTGGATAGTATCGTTCCATATCTCAGACTTTTGTTTTATTAAATCTAGAATTCTTCACTTCTCAGTTGTCACAGATAACAACTATAATAGAGGAAGATTTCAAAGTCGAAATAAGGAATGAAATATACGTCCTAAAGTATCGATTTGTAAAGTTAAATTTTATTTAATTTTAAAATTTTTGATATACATTAATTATCATGTTGACTTTAATATTATAATATAATCACTATCAATTATAATATATTTTAAGTTTATTTTTTATAATCAAAAGATATAAAAATAAACATTAAATTGATTTATCAAGTAACGTCAAAATAAGCTTTCAACCAACATATACCTTGTCATCGTTTAAAAAATAAAGAAAAATAAATTGACTAAGGAAATGATTAATTGAGAAAATCTTCGAAACAATTATGTCAGGGAACTTGTCTTCCCGAGGTTAGAAAACTCTACGAGTCATTTCGGTCTAGAACCAACAATGTAAGCACCACTGGGGAACAGGTAATCGATGTTGTCATTCGGCCAAATAGTGGTGGATAAGTTTAGATTGTTGATGATGTTGGAATTTGGGTGTACGTGGGTTTGGGTTGATCTGAAAATCAAATCAAGAACCTTGTAGGTTGGGTTAAGGTTTGGGTTGGATTAGTTTTTTTTAATTATGGATTAGGTATGGGTCAAAAAATCTCAAATCCGAACTTTATGGGTTAGGTATTGGTTTCAGGATTAGGTTACCCAGTCCGACCTGAACCCGAACAGGAAGATTTATATATATATAATAGTAATTATTTATATTTATAAATACATAATGTATATATAATTTTTAATTTATAAAAGTACAAAACATTAATCACAACTTCTTTTTTTACTTCTCATGCTTGACACTTGCATATATTTTATAGAATATATTAGTAGAGCTACTTCTGTTTGTTAAGTAACTATACTTTTATTAGTTATTTTTGGATCAATAAACCATGAATTATCCTTTAATTTGCAGTATTCTGGTTCTTTAGTTAAGTTAGCGTCATTCTCTTGTACTCTTGGAAAAAATTATTATTATATAGTTAAGCAACACTAATGTATCGCATGTCAATTTTTTTTACTTTTAATAATAGATGAGTTTATTATCATTTTTTTGTAATTAATAATAAATAAGTCTATAACTCTTTTTTTTTGTATAAAATTCAATTATCATAAAATCCGAGAATCGACCCAACTCAATTTAAAATTTGTGGATTAGGTTGAATTAGATTTAGATTAGTTATAGATTCAAAATTATCTAATCCGATTAATATAAATTGAAGTGTAGGCTTATTTCGACTTAACCCGATTCATGTACATCATTGGTTGAAATGATCGTCAAATAATTACAATCACTCGCACGTCTGCTACATTTGTTCTTATCCATATCAGAGGCGAGGCGAGGCTCGTAGCTGTACCTAAGAAAGATGTAAATTACAGTGCACAACATATGCAAGTGGGAGAAAATATCCCACCTGCCTTGGTGTTTGCGACAAGCCAAAGCCAAAGCCAAAGCCCCACGCTAGACCAGGCGGCCACCGCCACAACGTTTCCATTTTATTATTTTCCCAAACAAGGGAAAAGGAAAAAGGTCAGGATCATTCCTCGTAAATACCTGATCGTAAGCTGTTAGTTGCTTAATTTAAGAAAGATTGGAGGGAAATTATAAGGTTTGGGTTTTTTCCCAGTTATGATCACAATATATATCACAAACATGAAATCCAATTATTCGTATAATCGTAAGGATTCTACTTGAACTTAACGAGCCAACACTCACGTACACACTTTTCTAAACAATAAAATACGATGAGATCTTATCACGTGACATCAACCTCCATCCCCATCGATGGATGATATCAACCCCCCAACCAGTCGGAATCCAATTTTCTATTCCACTCCCGCTGTTTCTAGAGCCCCAGATGGAAGATGGTACAAATGATAATATTAAACTAATGAAGGCTGAAGTGATGGAGGAGAACAGGCGTGGGACAGGGGCACATCAGGAACAATATAAAAGGGAAAACAGCAAAGATCTCCGCCCATGCCAATCTGGATCTTTATCTTCTCCTACCCCTTATCTCCAGAGCAAGGGAGCAGTGCCCTACACAAGCCTGCTCTCTTCTGTAGATGCAATGGTAATAATCACGCCTAACCGCGTCCTACTCCTCGACCACGTGACTGAATGTGCGACCGATGGAGATAACTTTGAACAAATGTACAGTCATAGGTTAAAGATGATGAACAGCGTAGTGTACGGAGGACAGACATAGAATAGTGATCTTGCAGCTGAGTTGATTTTGAAGAGCCGTAAAAGAGAGTAGAGATGTCCCTCCCTCCTCTGGATCTCTCTCAATGTTATTATAAGCAACAAGAATTTAAGAGTTTAATTCCAGGTTTCCAATATTATCGCCTTTATTGTGAGCCTAGTTCTTATTCGAATTGATTTTCCAAGGGTCCCCCCTCCTTTTCTTTTTCAGTGTTTTTTTTTTCTTTTTCAGATTTTCAACAGCGCAAGCTCCTGCATACCACCGGACCAAAGCATCCGCTGTCTCTTCGTAGGACGACATCCATCCTCACCCTCAAGCCTTCATTTCTTGAATCCTAAGTCTTGCTTTTTTTCGATATCTTCCATCCTCATCCATCATGCACATTTGCTTTTTTAAACTTTGCTGATGACTCGTGGTCCAGGCGTATTTCCAAATGAATGGTGCTGGAAATGTTCATCACATGCAATGGCACCGATGAATTCAAAGCCTGGGTCCATGTCGTCCGGGGTCAGGGTCAAGGAAAGACTTAAACCTCTAATCCATGTCCTGACAAATGCATGACAGGTTATGGCCCCCTTTCAAAGAAAAATCAGCCACAACCAGGACTGATAAAACATGGGATGCGACATTAATTGAGATTGACAGGATATTGATATTTATATATTTATATATATATACATATATCTTTGATCAAATCAGTAGCTAACAGCTGAACAAGATAATATGATTTAGACAACAATAAGACGAACATCGTCATCATAACATGCTGCTTCTTACAAGGAAATAAGAAGATTTGAGCATCACAGAAAAAAGGAAATTAACAAAGGAACTTGGATAATAGTAGATAGAGATGGAACTCGATGATAATAATAATCACTTGGCTAATGCTACCCTCCTTCGATCGGCAGCCATTAATCATGCATACTCGATAGTACTGGTGCCCTCATGAGCAAAAAACTGAATCAATAATCATCATCATCGTTAACCTGCTTTAACCCAATCTTCTTCCTCCTAGAATTTCAGACCACCCCCACCACCATTTGCAGCAAGCAAGCAAAAAACACACGGACAGACATATGTACAAAATCCACAAAGTCTGATAACACTTCTTCCTCTTCTTCTATTCACAAAAAAGTCAAAATCAGGAGACTCCTGAAACCCAAATCATCTTGAATGAACCCAACAGACGACCATCACCACCACCAGCTTCAGACCCATTTCACTTGACCAAGTCAGACACCCAATCGACATCCGGAGTGGCACCGGCACCATCCTCAGACCTCTCCACACCATTTTCCTTGATCAGCTTCTCTGCCATCATGGCCCTCAGATCCCTTCCACTCTCCACCCTCTCCACCGGCTCCTCCCACCCATCAAACAACCCAACTCCACCACCACCACAAACCCCACCACTACCGATGACCCCCATCCTTGTCGGAGTAGTCGGCACACCACTCCCACACCCAAACCCCATTCTCGGCGACCCCATCCCCCACGACCCCCCACCCATCGACGACTTTGCCAGCTGCAGCTGACGAAGCGATACCAGCAGCTCACTCACGCTCGACCCACTCGGCACCGTCCCTCTACGCACCGCCACGCCACCGCTAGGAGAAAGCGGCGGCGAATCCGATGGGGGAGATATCGGCGGCGATATCAGCGTCGACGTTGGCGAAGACGACAGAAAGTACTGCTGTTGCTGTCTCATCGGCGACCCATCGTACGAATCAACACCACCACTGCCACCACCAGTATTTCTCGGGCTCTGTTGGGTAGGAAGAACCCGGAGCTGCTCAGGCGTGTGGGCAAAGAAGCAGACTCTCCTTCTGCAGTTGACCCCGTCCTTGCACGGCTGGGTCCGGTACCTCGCCGGATGGAGCCAACACTCGAACACGCCGTGTGCAAACTCGCAGGAGTCCCCTCTCTTGCAGCTCCCCTTCCGGAAATCGGGGCACGCTGTCCCGGAGTAGTGGTACTTCCTCGGGTCTCGCCTCCTCGCCTTCTCCCCAGGGTGAGCGTAGGGGCACTCCGTCCAGTCGTGCGACCTCCCGCGGGCGCACCTCCGCACCTTGAACTCGTACATGCGAAACTCGTCGCAGGAGTACGCGTCGACCGGCGCGTCGGAAAGCTCTCTGTCCTCGGGGTCGTCGGAGACGTAAGCATCATTGGAAGGAAGGAACCGGCGAAGTGCAGTGAGAGCGGCGTCGCCGAGAAGGTAAGGCGAAAGGTCGCCGCCGCCGTTTCGGGGGCTGACGCCGCTAACAGGGTAGGGGGAAGGTGGGTCCTCGTAGAGGGTCCATGGCGGGACCTGGATGGTCGCCGGGGACAACTGGTGCGTTCTTTCTCCGAGCATCATTTCTCCTTCCTTCTTCTTCCACCTCTCTAGGGTTTTGTTTTGGACTGAGAGGAACTAAATGGTGTTGGGTTTTATTTTATAGAGGAGAGTGGTTGAGATGACCCGTGGAAGTGGTTAGTTTTTGACCATGGTAGGAGAAAGGTCGGGAAGTATCGAGACGAGATTTTAGAGGAGGCGGTGAGGGAAGAGGACCTGACGGACACGTGTACGGCGGTAGGGAGCCATGTGCGTGGTGGATTGTTACTGGACTGTTGTCTGACCGGGAGGACACGTTACAGCACCGACTCTCTCGGTTTCCTCTCCACCCTCCTCAACGACGCCACATAATGGTGGATCTGTACCGTTCGTTAGTTAGAAAGAGGAGATCCGACGGTGAATGGGGAAGGCAGCCGTGACCCACGTGAAGGGAGAGGGAGTGAAAAAAGGTGACGAGGGGGTGGTGCACATGGGACATGGGCACCACCAATCCAGGAGCCTCCACGTACCCAGGAGTGACTCGTGCCACGGGAGGAGGAGGGAATTAAAGCGCTGGAGACGCGTGGCGTTGTTTGAGAGGTGATGTCAGAGGCTAGGATTCTCAATGCTGTTCTCTCCTTCCTACACTTCTTTGGCATTTAGTATTTGCTTCATTTGGGATTTCTTTTCCGTTTATCTCTTTCTCGTTGGTGCTTAGTTATCTGTTTGAGACGAGATATACGTGAGATGATATGAGTGAATCGAAGGCAATAATAATGCTTCAACTTTTCCTTCTTCTTTTTTTCTAGTACTATCCTACTGTTCTTATATATTTATCGTTTTCAAAAAAAAAAAAACACTACTGGTTCTTATGTTGCACTCGCTTGGTTTCTCCTGCAACCACGCCTTGGTGTTGGAATCAAGGAGGCATTCCCTCCCCCACGCACACATCTGATGCAGACCATTATCAAGGAGCACATATGCTGATATGCACAACATTTGCATGCATGATTTTTTGGGGTTTTAAAACTGTAAGTTTCTTTTTAAATGCAAAATTAAAAATGTAAGAATAAATAAATAATAATATTAATATTCTGATAATATTATTGTTCAATTTAAAAATAATTTCCTTTTAAAAGTAAATAATTATGTATAAGAAGATATTCTAGTTTAAGTGAAAAATAGAATAAGTATCAGAATAAATATTGGAATAAGTAAAAAACATATAAATTAATAATAATCAACTTGATTATCAATATATATATCTAATTTAAAGTATGTATGCATCATATTATATATGTATTACTTTTAAATAAAAAAAATATATCATATACATACATATATCAGTATAACTTAACAGAATAACTCTATTCCAACTTTCCTACAGAATAGTTATTCTAAAACAAGTAATCAAAATAAGAATTACTATTTCGAATTTATTTTAATTTACTTAATCAAAAGAAATATTAATTCTTATTTTGAAGTTATTCAAAGAGGGAGTAAGAATCTATTTGAATGAATTTCAAAATCAATTGAAGTATTTTACATATTGAAATCAAACTGAACCACTCAAAATCAGTTTGGTTTGGTTCGTTTCAATTTATAGTTTAACTATTTAATAAAATATATAGAAATAATAAGGTATTGATAAATTTTCTTTTCTTCTTCTTTCTGTATATCATGCTAGAAAGTGACATATGATATAAATATTAAAACTCTGAATGCAAATCTAGTTCATAAACAACAATACATTTTTTTTGGACAAAATATAAAATTCCATTAAAAAACAATTGACCTAGCCACAATATTAAATTATTTGAAGAAATCGAACTACAATATAAAATTCTAAAGTAATAAATAAATATTAAATATAATTTAAGTATGTTACATATATTAATAAAACTCGAACCTGCAAATCTGAGATGACGTGAAAAACCAATGGTGAAACGATTCTAGAAAAATACAATATAAATAGTCTGATTTTTTGGAATTAAAAAACAACATAACTACCGTTCCTTTATTAAGGTACGAATCTAAATTTTCGTAAATTTAGATATTTTAATTTCCTAAATCTTCGTAATAATCTTCTAATGATAAACGAATGCAATAAGAAAAATACAATATAAATAGCCTAATATTGTGGAATTAAAAAACAACATAACTACTGTTCCTTTATTAATGTACGAATCTAAATTTTCGTAAATTTAGATATTTTAATTTCCTAAATCTTCG
>JAMKQA010249141.1:0-24295 GCA_024699735.1 Posidonia australis | reverse complement strand
TTAATGGTTGTTTGATTTAAATGAAAATTTCACTATGTATTTATGGATATCTAATAAGTATATCTATACGGTTATTTCTTATTTTTTATGTCTTTATGAAAAATAAAAAGTTACTAACATACTCTTTATATGTAGACACCTACATAAAAAATGTCCCCTTAAGATTTACTATGTGAAACATATTTAAAAACTAAGAGGAGTTCCTGTCCCTCCGCATCCCATGCACGACGCACCAGTCAATTATTAATATGCATAGACACAAACAGCACAGTAGAATTTCAACTAATTAGACAGACATGCAAGAAGAGGTTTATCTACACCTCCCGAACACCACATGCCCACTTATTTCCAACTAATTAGTAAAACACCAAACGCACACATGCAACGACACATGTAAAACAAGTAAACAACTCCGTCAACCTGGGGGTTTCGTGTGCTACAAGCAGCATCGGGTGCAATAGCCGTCTCTGTACCAACGCCCACAGCACCGTCTGCAGCCACGAGGGTGGCGGTGGTGGTGGTATCCACCTCTAGGCTTACCACCACGGTAATGACCTCGACCTCTGGGGTATCCACCGTAGTAACCTCCATGCCTAAGATAGCCACCATAGAGGCTTTCATCATAGTCTTCTTTGTCCAGTTGTTCAGTGATCTCTGCATGCCAAAATATACACGTATCACCGATAGCAAAAATTCATGGTAAATTGGAGACGTCCAACATTTCTTAAATCCAGTCAAATTCAATGTGAATGGATTGATTTAAAGAACTATATTTTTTTTTTCTTTAAAAGCACAAACAGACACGAATCAGATTGTGGTAATGTATACAATATGATTGACATGAAGAAGGAGCAGCTTGAGTGTTAGTTCTTCAGATATTCTTGAATAACGATAGAATGCATGATTACTTTTGAACTGGATGGCAAATATTTACTTTCAGCGTAAGCACATACTACACTAAGTTAGCAGGATTAATTGTGCATGATACGCATCACAGAATAACCAAATGAAGCATATTTCAGCAAAAAAAAAAGGGAAGAAGAGAAGTTTACAGCTATCTAGATTGTGAAAGTGATTAATGGAGATTATCAAGTAAGGTGGAAAAATCACAAAAATATTATAGCTAGATATAGTGAAAGTGATTATATATGAACACTATAGTAGGGGATCAAGTACTCACGAGCTTCCTCATTTGCCACTTCATTCGCTGCAACATCCACAGAAATAAGCGCTACAAATGCCAAGAGGAAGCACAACAATAGCACAACCTTTGAGCAAGCCATCTTCTTCACACTAGAGACTCTATTACCTTCTTCTTTCTAGAGAGATGAGTAAGGCATAGGCGACCACCTCCCTATTTACAGAGGAAAATTGTAAGAAGTTCCCCAGATCCAACATGTATGCATGGGATTGCCTGGGATGATCATATGGCCCACTGTGCAGTTGGTAGTTGTACCGTATTAAATTTGAACCTTTTCATCGACAATGTTTCTTCTTTCTTTCCACTCTTCGTGTTTGTTTGTGTCGGTGCTGGGATGAGATATTTGACTCTTGGGTTTGACTTCTGTGAAGAAGAGGGATGGAAGTGCATGTACTGTGCTCTGAAAATTAATTTAGACTGGTAGTAGATGGAGTGGAGGTAAAGCAGCCAACTATTAGAATTTGCTGGCATGTATAAGTCAAAGCTCAGTTCGATCTTCACAAGGGAATTATATATTTTCTTTAGACCACAAATTATTTTCACAATATTTATTTGCTTAATTTTCTGTCGTTGTTGTTGTAGGGCTTATTATCTTCATCTATGAATGGATGTCACGTGACGAGAAGTTTTTGTTGCAACAGTCTTCATTTGGTAATGTGGTATTCAGTTTTTTTTGATACCTAAAATAGGTGGAGATGATTTTGTTTACTCTTCTAATATCAAAAGAAAGGTAATTGCTAGAGACATCAGTTGCATCCAAATGATGCCTTCGCTTTACGGTTAACATGTTAGAATAATCCTTGCATTGAAACAAAACTGGTTGAAGACACAACAATAAACAGACTAAACATAAATGGGTGGAAAGACAACCCAAGCGTCCATTCATCAAGTTTCTTTTTGTAGGAACGTCTTTTTCCTAATCTAGACATAGTTACAGGGAAATCATCCTATTAGCATTTCAAATCTCTACTTTTTATTAGGAGTATACACTGGCCAGGTTGAGTTTGATTAAGGATGAATCCATAATTCAATCTAAATTGTTTGAGTTGAATAATTTTAAATCTATACCCAACCAAACCTAATTGACATACTTCGGGATAGATCGGGTTAGTTTTTGGATTTTATAAGTATTTATTAAGAACTAAAGATTACATTTATAACATATGTATACAAATATACAACACTAATAACAAACATAAAATGGTGAACAATCTAGTTATGTTGTAAATAAAGACATGATGTATTGGTACTTGAATGATATAAATTATCATTTTGAAGTTTATAAATAATTCATAACAAAACGCAATGAGAAGAGAAGGAAGAAACAAAATCAAAAGATTCGGTGGAGAGAATTCAAAAGATGCTAAGATGGAGTTGGCGGTGAATGGGTGGGAGAAGATTACGTGAAAAGATTAAGAGAGAGAGAGTTACAGAGTAAAGCTAGAGATTAGGGTTTTATAAATAATTAATTATATATAATAAGTATTTATAAATATAAATAATTAATTATATATATACCTTCAGGTTTCGAGTTGAGTCCAGTAACTCGTTCCTGGAACTCATATCCAACCTAGAAAGTTCGCATTTGAGATTTTTTGACTTATACCCAATCCATGATATACAAATTCCAACTCAATGGAGATACCTCGTTTTTGGCATTTCTCAGAAAACTTTTGTTTTCGATCACCTTTAGGACAACCGTTAGGAATGTTTCACTTTGATTCCCTCCGTGATATTAGAACACATTGGAATTACACTATTAAACATCTCTTTGAGCCTTCATAACTATAAGGGTATTTTTGTTATTTTAAATCAATCTTGCGGATTGCACATTTTATCTCTCTTGATACTATAGAAAGATTACTACACCAAAGTACTAAAGTAATTTCCAAATTTGTTGAAATTTTACAGAAAGTATCCTTATATCCCAAACTTCAAATCTATAAAGTTTTAACCCATTTGATTGTGTGAAACGTAGGCAAGGTTGCATTTTATGTAAAAGGCAAGCCAACCTGTGTTTTACGATACTTTGTAAAGAACCTTTCAGTAAAGTATTCTAATGACTTCCAAATTTGACAACTTTTATAGGAATATTTCATATCCTATAGTACAATCTTGCAAAAGTTTGAGTTTTTTTTCATTGAACGTATAAGATACAATATTTAATATAAAATGCATGAAAATCTGCGTTCTATACGAGAGAGTTGTTTCAATTTCCTTTTCATTGAACACAAGATTCTATGCATTTTATATAAAACATAGATGCACACGCATTCCACACCTGATAGTTGTATCTTCTGCACAAGTACTTTTCTTCCTTGGAATAAATTTGAAATTGAATTATTTCCTTTTAAGGTGATGCTGTAATTTGCATGTGGCCTTAATTAAGCATTATTGTGCTTAATTTACCATTAATCAATGTGGCATGGCATTTTCCACTTTTTGGAGGTTGTAAAAAGCAACATATTCCATGTTTTACATAGAATGCATGAAACCATGCGTTTTACACTCTAGATTTGGAAACACTTGCTGCAACTAGACTGTCTTGCCTTTTTTTTGGATTCTTACCTTTCTTAGCTCCTCTTACGTCTCTATAAATACCTAGGCACTTTAACCTTGAAGGGGGATAGAGAAACAAATTTTAGAGGCAATGGGGATCAGTCTAAAAGATCAAATCCATACATTCTGAGTTAGTAAAAGAGGGTCATGAGAGAGAGAGAGAGAGAGAGAGAGAGAGAGAGAGAGAGAGAGAGAGAGAGAGAGAGCTACCTTATGCTAAAGAGACTGTAATATGTCGATCCTCCATCGTCACGCTGGTCATCTTTAACTTATTCCTCTCATCCCATTTCTTCCATCCACATCATTTGTGAAGTGAGTTCTTAATATATTTTTTATCATTAATTTTCTCATGCATATGTAGTAATCTCATTACATTAGAGTAAACTGAAGGACAACCCTTAGATACATATCATTCCATACTATATGTTTTTTGTATTTGTTCCTACTTTGATCATGATGCTACACTCGCTAACCCATTCATTACTAGAAATTCTATAATTTACGAGGATAACTAGCAAGGAACTTTCCTCACAAATTTTTAATGAGGTAAAATTGCAAGGACATAGCGATGAAATGTCCTCACAATATTATGGCGAGGTTATAACAAGGATATATCCTTGTTTTGTTCTCGCTATATATTTAATGAGGAATTGTCCACACTAAATGTCCTCGCTAATTCAAATCTAAAAGATCGAGCGACGAGCATCACCCCTCCCCCTACTAACCTTTTTTCTTTCCTTCCTTTCCTCTTGCATTTCTTCTACCTTCACTGTCGTGCCCTTTGTGTCGCCTGCCTCGTCACTGTCGTGCACCTCCATGTCCGTCTTCCTGCCTCCTTGTCGTCGTGCCTCCTCGTAGTTGTGCCTCCTTGTTGTCGTGCTTCTTGCTTCCTCGCCGTCATGCCTTCGCCCTCCTCGTAGCCCTGCCTCTGCCTCCTTGCCATCATATGCCTCCATCTCCTCCTCCTCTCGCCGCAGGTACATAGTTTCAAAGTGTGATAAGGTAGTTTCTTCACTAGGTTTATTATATTGGTTATTACTTCCTGATTTACCATTCACTTCAAAATGAGCACATCCTTTACATTGCTCTAAAAAAAAAGATTGGACACCATTTCATGTCAATACATTCCAGATACATTTAACCATAAGAGAAATGATGAGCACATCCTTTTCATTACTATATAAAAAAAATCTCTTCTTCTCTTTGGATTTAACCAAAGAAAATACAATTTAATGTCAATATGTATCTCTTATTGTCAAATAAACACAACTTTAAAATGATTTCCCCCTTCTTCATTTCTTTTCTCTTCCATCATACTGCAAAAAAAAAAAAAAAACATTTGAACTTCGTCAATGTTGTTGCTTAAGTTTTATGAACCTATTCCCTTTCTTGCATTGTAGGTTAGTATGTACTTTGATTGTGATGTGGTTCCATATCAGTATCTTATCAATGACATTGAGGCCCTTGTAGGAGGAATTATTGGTTTGGAATTTTGCATGTAAACTTTATTGTAGTCTGTGAAATAAACGTCAACTGTTGCTGAAGTGTATGGAAAGCCGAAGCTTGAGTTTCACTTGGAGAAGTCCTCCTTTGTCTAATTTGATTGCTTTCTATTCTTATTCTTATTCTCATCAACTATTTTTTCCTTTCTCATTTACACTTACTGTGTTTTCAAAAAAATGAAAAAAACACTTACTGCATGCTCTAGAGAAAGGACTAGTGATTGTAGTAGGTTTGCAGCATTGGGCTCCCTATCATGCCTTAACTTACTCCTACCTACTGTAGATCTCAAATTTTATGTGAAAACAATTGTTGAATCTTTGACATAATATGATCTTGCATGTCACAGTCCAATATCCATGGGAAAAAAAACCGGTGTTAGTGATGGTGTTCCAGAGTTTACCTATTGACTGATATTTTTGGCAGGGAAGGCTGTGACGCATTTCATGAAGACTGTGACGCATTTCATGAAGACTGTGACACATGACTGTTACTATAACATGGGGTCTGCCTCATAGCTTGTCTCCAGCTCTTGTGGGCATTGGGTAACGAGATAAACCCTAGAGTTTTCTTGTTAGGTACTGGGTCCCTTACTGTTAATAAATCGGCAATGGTTCAGCGGAAGCTTCCAGCTAGCTATCGTTTTATCTTCCAGCCACTTCAGTTTCTCCGTCGTATTCATCTGTCCATATATGGTTAAAATTGCTTTCAGAATTAGACCCCATTAAAAGAATTCTTTGAGAGCAGCCAAACACGAAAAAAGGTCTATGTTTTCTTTCCCAATACACTTGGATTTGATATTACTAAATCCATCTTATCATATCACAAGTTACTAACACAAACATGGTCCATGTTGTGGTGTAGACTTATGGAATTAGTGCATGTCTTGGTGTCTCTCTTAGTTGAGACTAAGAGGGACTTATGGGATGCAGTGTATCCCATTTTATTTAGTTTTTTGTAATACTGAACTAATTTTCTCTCTACTTTCTGAACTGAAAATATGATTAGTTGATTTAAAAGGTTGGTATATCATATGAAACAATGAATATATGAGCTCGACGGTTCAGTACATCAAATTAACAAATTAAAGAAAATATGAACAAAGAATTTAAGTTAATCAAAATATCGCTTAAATAATTGAAGTAATTAGAGTGTGACAAAGTCTCAACCTGATCAACAAGTAATATTAATGTCTCATATGTTTCATTGCATTTTCATGATTTCATTGGTTTCATTGACTTGGAGTGTTTCTCCATATGAAACTACCAATTTATCCTAGTGTCAAAATTTTATTCATCTTGAGCGGCTAATGATTAATGAGACCAGTATAATCTTTATTGGCTGAACTTACAAGCTTCACTGAAAAATGGGCATTTGAGATCCAAAATGTGTGTAAAAGAATGATAAATAATGTCGACAATGAGAAGGCACACATATTCCATCAAACGGTAAAAACCCACTCTATGCATGAATCCTCCTCGTAATAATACCTCCATTATAATAATCAAGACTCAGTAAGTACTGTATGCAAATGATGTGGTAGTCTCAAAGGTGGTAAATGCAGTGTCATTTATTAAGGACATATCTTATAATTATAAGAAACATATGCAATCCTTTTGAGTGTTGCTGCTTCATTGATTTATCTATCCAAATGAGAGATATTTGCAGCATTCTTATTTGATAAAGTTTGTTCTTCACATTTTCAATTTCTTGCTCATTTTTCATTATCCTATTGTCATAAATTATCTTATTGTCATGTGATACTTAAGTTACATTCTTTTTTAAATGTCTTTATGTTTTTCTTTCAATCTAGACATCTTATCATTTCTTTCTTTTGTAGAAAGAAATGTCTTTCATCGTGATTAGATGTATACACGAGTCATGGATGGAAAAGTGTGTATGAGTTTTCTGCATGGGATTCAGGAATTTGTATAATTTGCATATAGTCAAAGTGTAGGTATTGTAGAAAGGGATGGAACGATTATGTATTGTAATGCCCCACATTTCCCACGATAATTTAAAATAAATTAAATTATGGGAAAATGAAAGCCAAACAAAAAATATCTAACTACCAGGAACCTATGTGTGCGGTTAGGAGACTCCGATCTATATGCACTACATTAAACAAACCGCATGTCTGCACCTGCAAACCAAAATCACAAGGAAAATGCATGAATGATAGGAGTCACCTAGTACACACCCAAAGAAAACCGTAGAAAGCAAATCATAATTATTTTTATTTTTAAAATTTATTTCGCAAACCATTTTCTCAAAACCTCATAGACCAGGCCTACACTGGCCAAAACCACAACAGGGGCTCTACTAGCCCAAAACCACAAGCAAAGGCCCTTAATGGCCAAAACCACACACAATGAGTCGGAAAGCCTGGCGCCAGGCAACCAAACTCTGGCCACACGTAGTCCATCGAGGAGCGACCATGGCATTCTGCACTGCCACGGTGAAGCTACTCTGTGTAGGAGCGATCACTGTCCCTCGATTCTCCCTACCTAGAGAACCCTCACAAAGCCAACCCCTTCTTGGGAAGGCTGTCCTACCTCTCAGGACGATACCAGCTACGGGGCACGTGTCCCACCCACACTGACCACCACAGGGTATGCTTCCTCATGGCGTCCTCCACACACGGTGCTTAGGAGGAAGTATCATACTTCCACACCCAACAACACTCGAGCCTCAGTGCTCACAACGACAGTAGGAGTATCATACCTCCCCGTCATGCCACAAGATATCTCAACCAGCGGACCACAACCTTAGCCTCGAGACGACTGTCAAGGAGTCTCATACCTCCAGAACCCAACGTCCCTCAACCTCGGGTATCTCGGCCCCCCAACCTCGACCGGGGTGTTGTGCCCGACCACCCAAGAATGTCGTCACATTCCTTGGTCCCGATAGCACGGTCCTACATTGTCTCGACCCATATATAGAAAACTGGAAAAACTATTTTCCAAATCTGCGAACTCATTTCTTTGAAATCCATTTTCAAACTATTTTCATATCTTTGAAAACTTTTCCAAAACCTCGGCAAAGCAGTGCATCAGGTGTCCCGAGGGACCACCACTGACGGCTCGCAATCCCATCTCAATGGGCCAAAATGATCCAATCCGGAAAACCCATGGAAATCTAATTTATAAACATATTTGGGTCCTAATCTGGCATGCCGAATATTGGATTCGATATGCCAAAATCCACTGATTCGATATATTGGTCGGAATCGGTCGACCAAATCAAATCAACGGTCAACACTCAGGCCAAAATCGGTATACCAAAAATGATTCGGTCGACCATAATCTCCTGATTAGGGCAACCGTCGAAAATCAGATGATCGAATCTAGACCAGAGGACCTAATTTGATAGAGAAACGACATACATAAATGGTTCGGTATGCCGAATTCCACGAAAAACAGAAAACAGTCCAAACCCTAGAGTTTGAAATTGCCTCAACTAGGACCTCCAATCGGACCCCCTAAACAAACACCAAAAATCTTGCATAAAACATAAGGTGTAGACCCTAGAGTCTACTCCAAATCCTCACAAACAAAACCAAAATCCATTCACCATGCATCAAGATATAAAATCAGAAAGGCATAAGGGTCGAAACGACCCAAAACTCAACCACAGGCATAAATGCCCATAAATTCTCATAAAATCATAATAAATTCTAATAATGTAAATTTACCTAGATTTCATGCAACCCTATCAATTTCTACAAATTTCATGCTATCTATTATACAGGTTGGAGATGCATACCTGAGAAATGCGCTCTAGTGATTCTCCGGTCGACTTTGGGGACCATGACCGTGCCACAACCACGGGAGGACTCCACCCAAGCTCCACACGCCACACAAGCCACCGCACGCCTCCGTCGGCCCTTGAGCACACCGAACAGAGAAGAGAACGCGGGGTGGAGCGGAATAGGGGAGGGAGAGTAAAAGGGAGAGAGAGAGAGACGGGAAAAGAGGTGGAGTGAGATGGAGGGAGGGAGGGAATGAGTGGAAGGAGAAAGGAAGTGGCATGCTCAGGACAGAGAGAAATGCACGTAGAAGAAGGGAGAAGTTTGGGTCGAGCATGGTAGAGAGTCCTGGCTTAAATAGCCACGCAGAGAGAGTAAGTGGCCATGTGCATGCAACCAGTCAGCCACGCACACACCCACATTCCCTCAGCAGCCATCCTCACCAACCACCGCACGGACTCAACAACCCACCACAACTAAGAGACCAACTGCAAGTTTCCACAACCGGCCCACGACGTGGGCCCACATGGACCCCCACACCTGGGCCCCAAACGCATAGTGCTATAATGCACAGTGCCAAACCACACACCGGGACACGCAAATAGAAGCCTGCCCACGAGGCCCAACCCCAAAAGCATAAAACCACACAATAGGCCTCGGAACAATAACACCCATTCAGGAATAAATTCATTAAAATGTAAATAATTACAAAATGAATTTTACGGGTGTTACATATATCCTTGTAAAAAATGTACACTATTGATAAAACAATCGAGAAGGGATGTGGAAATACACTTATGTAAGAAAAGATTTGTAAAAGATTACAAGTGTTGGTTTAAGCATGGAGAGGCCTTTCAAAGTCATAGAAAAGTTGCTCCTGTTATCATAGATCCCATTGTGGACATGGTGATGGACTTGGTAGGTCCTGAAATTGATGTGTCTACTGATGGAGAGCCACATGGGGAATCTCAAGAGTTTTATGAGTTATTAAGAAAGGCAGAGGAGCCATTATGGCCAGATTGTAAGAATTACACAAAGTTATCTACCGTGTCTTATTTATTGGCTTTGAAGATCGACTACAACATGATAGATAGTTGTTTTAATGTTATGATAGGCAAAATTAAGAAATATTGTCAGAGAATTATGAATTGCCGAAGAGTTATTACGAGACGAATAAGATGATGAGAAAAATGAGGTTGGCAGAGGTAAAGATTAATGCTTGCTCAAAACATCATATCTTATACTACAAGGAACATGAAGATAAATTAGAGTGTCCAAAAGTCATGAGCTCCGTTACAAAAGTAACTCAAAGACGTGTATCTCAGAAGGTGCTTTGTTATTTCTCTCTGGCACCAAGATTGAAGAGGTTGTACTATTGCAGAGAGACTACAAAAGATATGATCATGTAGATCATACACAAAACTTTGATATAAGGCATCCTTTTGACAATAAGTGTTGACAAGTCCTGAAGGAGTCTTTCCCATCATTTGTTATTGAATACCGTAATGTTGTTGTTGGTCTTTCTAGTGATGGATTCAACCTACATGGTAGAGGAAAAGATTACTCGTGTTGGCCTATCATGATCACACCATACAATCTACCTCCTTCTAGGTGTAATAAGAGGCCATACATGTTTTTGTCTTTGCTCATTCCTGGTCCAAGTTATCTTAGACAACACAATGACGTGTACTTGAGGCCTCTTGTAGACGAGTTGAAGATGCTTTGGGACACTGGGGTTGAGACATATGATGCAAATAAGTGGCAAACTTTCAACATGAAGATTGCTTTGCTTTGGACTATAAGTGATTTTTGTACATATGAGATGTTATCTGGTTGGAGCACACCTGGAAAGATGAACTGTCCTTATTGTATGAAACACACAAAGTCATTTTAGCTTCAATATGGTCACAAGTCGTGTTTCTTTGAATGTCATCATCAATTCTTGCTCATGGACCACCTATATCGAAGACAGAAATAAGCTTTTAAGAAGAATAAAGTTGAACTGTCTAACTCACTACCCAAGTTGTCGGGAGAGCAATTATTTAATCGACTGTCAAAGTTTGAGTAGATCATTTTTAGTCATGATGTTGGTCTACAAACATTAGAGGGATTCGGGAAAACTTACAATTGGATGAAGATCAACTTATTTTGGGAGTTACCAATTGGTCTAAGCTCTTAATTAGACACAACTTAGACGTCATGTACATTGAGAAACATGTATTTGACAATGTGTTCTACATGGAATTGGATGTCAAAGGCAAGACAGAGGATATAGAGAATGCATGTAGAGATTTGAAGTTGGTTTGTAGTCATAAAGACTTGCATCTGATAGAGTATGCCAATGGAAATACTGTAACACCTGTAAAATTCATTTTTGTAATTATTTACATTTTAATGAATTTATTCCTAGAGGGGTGTTACTGTTTTGAGGCATGTTGTGTGGATTTGTGCTTTTGGGCTTGGGCCTCGTGGGTTGGCTTCTGTGGCGTGTCCCTGTGCGTGGTTGGCATCGTGCATTGCGGCATTGTACTTGTGGGCCCAAATGTGGGTCTGTGTGGGGCCCACGTTCGTGGGCTGGTTGTTGTGGCTGGTGGTTGGGTGGAGTGGTGGGTGTGCTCATGCAGGGTGCCAGTGGCTGAGACGTGTAGGTGAGCACGCTCCCAGCTACTACGCGCGTATGATTTATAAGCCGCCTGCACCGCACTCCTCCGTTGCTCGTCGCCGTTTTCTTCTTCTTCTCCTCCTCCTCCTCGGGTGCACACCTCTTCTTCCCTTCCTTTCCCTTCCTCCTCACTCTTCTTCCTTCCCCATCCCCTTCCTTGCTCATCCGTCATTCCCATGCTTTCCTCCCCTGCTTCCCCTGTTTCGTGCACCGATGGAGATAGAGAGAGCATGAGTGTGGAAGAATGGGAGACAGTGGCCTACAGCGACTCGTGGCGGCCTGGGAAGCTCCAGAGTGGCATCCCTGAGGTCGTAGGGTGGCCGTGGTCGTGCAGGGTCGCCGGTGTTCGCTGGAGTTGGCCAGAGGGTTGCTAAAGCTCATTTTGAGTACGTATCCCTAATCTAATGTGTAGAAATCATGTAAAAGGGTAGAAATGCCTAGGATGGATGTAATTTAGGCTAAATTTAATGTTTTAGAATTTTTGGAAATTTATTGTGGTATTTATACGTATGTATGGTGGTTGGTGTTTTGAGTCATTTTGACCCTTATGCCTTTGCAATTTTGTATCCTAATGCATGGTGAATGGATTTCAATTTTGTTTGTTGGTTTTGGAGTAGACTCGAGGGTCTACCATATATGTTTTATTTGATTTTTTTGGTGATTGTTTGGGAGGCCTGATTGGAGCTCCCACTTCAGGTAATTTTTGGGTGCCCTACTGCAGGTCATCTGAATTCTGACAGAAAACTAGGGAAGCGGGTAGAATGCGCGGGCCACATGCTGGGGTTCGACAGCAACATGGCTCCTAGTCCAGGTTCTATTAGTGTTTAGATGAAAGTGCCAGGGTCGTTGGCCGGACGCGCGCTCCACATGTGCAGGTCTGCTAGGACATTTTTGGGGTTTTTCTTGGTTTTTTGGAAAAATGTATTTTAATGTTGTGGTTTTCCTAGTTTTCTGTGTACAGGCCGAGACAGTGTGAGACCATGTCGTCGGGACCATGGAATGTGATGACATTCTCGGATGGTTGGGCGCGACACCATGGTCGAGGTCAGGGGGTCGAGATACTTGAGGCTGAGGGACGTCGGGTTCTGAAGGTATGAGATTCCTTGACTATCGTCATGAGGATTTGGTTGTGGTCCTCGGGTTGAGGTGTCTTGTGGCATGACGGGGGGTATGATACTCCTAGTGTCGCTGTGAACACTCAGGCTAGGGTGTTGTCGGGTGTGGAGGTATGACACTCTCTCCTGAGCACCGTATGTGGAAGACGCCGTGAGGAGGCATACCCTATAGTGGCTAGTGCGGGTGGGACATGTGCCTCATATCTTGTAGTGTCCTGAGAGACAGGACAGCCTTCTCAGGGAGAGGTTGACTTTTTGAGGGTTCTCTAGAGAGTGAGAATCATGGGCCAGTGAATGCTCCTGCACAAGGTGGTCGTTACTGTGGCACTGCAGAATGCCGTTGTCACTCCTCGGTGGACTACGTGTGGCCAGAGTTTGGTTGTCTAGCGTCAGGCTTCCCGACTCACAGTGTGTGGTTTTGGCCATTGAGGGCCTTTGCTTGTGGTTCTGGGTTAGTAGAGCTCTAGTTGTGGTTTTGGCCAGTGTGGGCCTGGTTTGTGAAGTTTTGAGGAAATGAATTTAAAGGAAAAATTAATTATAGTTTTATTTTCCGTGGTTTTCTTGGGGTACGTACTGGGTGACTCCTGTCACTCATGTGTTTTCCTTGCGGTTTTTGTTTGCAGGTGCAAACTTGCGGTTGGTTTAGCGTAGTGCATATAGATCGAAGTCTCCTAGCCGCACACACAATTCCTGGTAGATAATATTTTTCTGTTTGCTTTTATTTTCCTATAATTTAATTTGTTTAAATTATTATAGGGAAATTGTAGAGCGTTACAGTTGGTATCAGAGCTCCAGGTTCACTAGGTTACACTACATTTAGGGTGTTCGTTCTAGAGACTCCATAGGCTTTGCATGTATGGTAGAGTCTACACCTGATCTCTTCGTGGTTTTCTAGTTGTTGTTTTGTCTGTGGTGCAGGTACTTTGCCTTTCTTCGGTAGGATGCCTCCTCGTGGTCGTAAGGGCAAGCCCCCTGTCGAGGAGACTGAACCCTGAGAAGATGTAGGCGGATGCAAGGTGGTTCTTACGGAACTAAGGAGTTTGGCACTCGGGATCTCTCACGTGTTCAGCAAGAGTAGTGCCAATGAGTCGTCGGGTGACCCGTGGTTGAACTAGTTCACGAAGCTTCGTCCACCATCGTTCAAGGGCAAGGTCAGTGCTGAGGAGAGCGAGGCTTGGTTGGAGAAGGTGGTGAAGATGCTAGAGAGCATGCCATGCCCAGAGGAGCATTGGGTGCAGTTGGCGACTTATCTGCTGGATGGTGAGGCAGATAAGTGGTGGAAGTCTGTGAGGTGGCTAAAGTTCCCAAACTTAGTCACTATTAGCATCTAGTGGAAGGATTTCAAAGTAGCCTTCTATGACAAGTATTTTCCCGCTCATGTGAAGGGGTAGCTTCACCGAGATTTCTGGAGTCTGGAGCAGGGCACGATGTCGGTGCTCGAGTATGAGACTGAGTTCACCCAACTAGAACGTTTTGCTCCTACCTATGAGTCTGAGGAGGAGCTGGCGTAGAGGTTTCTGGATGGCTTGAACCTAGGGCTACGAGTGCAGATGATGGGCGGTCTGTGCCAGACCGTGGAGGACATGGTTGGGATAGCTTATCGTTTCGAGGCTGAGAATCAGAAGTTTCTAGAGAGTCATCCCAAAGGGAAGGGTAAGTCTTCTTTTACCTCCCTATTCTCTTTCTTTGGTCCTCCAAGTACCAGTAGTTTAGTAGCCCTGAGAAGAAGCAGAAGGCGAGGTCTAGTATTTCCTCTGCGGGTCAGAGGAGTTTTACTAGGGGTAGCAAAGCTGGCCTTAGTCAGACAGGGTCTAGTGCTCCTGGTGGGAACTAGTGCTTCAACTATGGTCAAGTGGGCTACATCGCTGCATATTGTCCCCAACCTAGGCGAACCTCAGCGCTAGTGGTGTGCTATAATTGTGGAAAGGTGGGACATGTTCAGAGATCTTGTCCAGAACCGCCTAAGATGGCAAGACGAGTGTTCACCATTGCAACTCCAAGCCTTGGGTCTTCGGGAGATATTGTTGAGGGTAAGGATGAGTAGTTGATTCTGTAACCCTTTGAGTATTGTAATCTTCTAGTAATTTGGACATCTGCCTGATTGTATGGATGTGTGGTGCTGTTTGTTTAGTCATCAGGGTCTTTTATTGTGGCCTGTCGGATGGCCAAAGTGTTGTTTGACTCAGGGAGTTCTTTCTCCTTTATCTCTGAGTCTTTTGCGACGGAGTTGGGAGAGAGATCAGCTAGACTGGCCTTTTATCTCAATGTGGTGACGCCACTAGGGGAGCACAGTTTGGCATGGAAGTATATGCGGTTTGTTGACTTGACGCTGAATGGCAAAGAGTTCGACGCTAGCTTGATCGTGATGGACATGCATGAGTACGATGTGATACTCAGCATGGATTGGTTGGTGCAGCAGTCTGCTTTGATCGACTGTGCTCGGAGGAGAGTTTATTTCAGGTCTCTTGAGGATGGATCTTTCTTTGTGTAAGGTGGGTGTCAGGGTGAGCCTAAGCTTGTCATCTCAGCTATGAGGGCTTTTAAGTCTTTGGTCAGGGATTACGTGGGGTATCTAGCTAGTATAGTTACCTCCACTTCTCCTGAGTTGGGTATTCACAACATCTCTGTGGTGTGTGAATATCCCAACATTTTCCTTGACGATTTGCCTGGTATGCTACCTCACAGGGAAGTAGAGTTCTCGATCGATTTGATCCTCGGTTATGGTGCTATGTCGAAGCCTCCCTATCACATGGCGCCAACAGAGTTGCCAGAGCTCAAGACTGAGTTGCAGGAGTTATTGGATAATGGGTTTATCAAGCCAAGTATCTCCAGGGGGAGCGCCTATCTTGTTCGTCCATAAGAAGGATGGTTTGCTCCGATTGTGTATAGATTATCGGATGCTGAACTAGATCACGGTGAAGAACAAGTATCCCTTGCCCCGCATTGATGACCTGTTCGACTAGTTGTAGTCTGCATCTGTGTTCTCGAAGATTGATCTGAGGTTAGGGTATCACCACTTAAGGATGTGAGACTCAAATATTCAGAAGACTGCTTTCCAAACGTGGTACGGGCATTATGAGTTCATGGTCATGCCTTTCGGCTTGACTAATGCACGAGCTGTGTTTATGGATCTGATGAACAAAATTTTCAGTCCTTTTCTGGACCAGTTCGTTGTGGTTTTTATTGATGACGTGCTGGTCTACTCCTTTGACACTAAGACTCACACCTTGCACCTGTGGGCGGTTTTGGATACTTTGAGGTGTCATCAGCTGTTTGCCAAATTCTCCAAGTGTGAGTTCTAGCAGAGTGAAGTCATGTTCCTTGGCCATTTGATCTCTGGAGAAGGCGTCAGAGTGGATCCTGCCAAGGTCGAGGCGGTAAGCAGTTGGGGGCAACCCAAGACTGTGTTGGAGATCAGGAGTTTCTTGGGTCTGGCGGGCTATTATAGGAGGTTTATTAGGGATTTTTCCTCCATAGTCGTGCCTTGACAGAGTTGACCAGGAAGCGAGTTCTGTTTTGTTGGGACCATAATTGTGAGGCAAGTTTCCAAGAGTTGAAGTCTTGCTTGATTTCCGCCTTTGTGTTGACTCTACCTTCTGGAAGTGGCAGCTTCACTGTGTATAGTGATGCCAGTGGTGTTGGGTTAGGGTGTGTTCTGATGCAGCATGGCAATATTATCGCGTATGCTTCGCTCCAACTGAAGGATCATGAGAAGCACTACCTGACCCACGATTTGGAGATGGCTACCGTAGTGTTCGCTCTCAAGCTCTGGCGAACTATCTCTATGGGGAGCAATTTGTATATCACCGAGGTGGTCAGGCTGCATGGTGTTTCGGTGTCCATCGTGTCGGACAGAGACACGAGGTTCATCTCAAGGTTCTGGAGGACTCTGCATGAGGCCTTTGGCACCGTGCTCAACTATAGCACAACATTTCATCCTCAGTCGGATGGTCAGACAAAGAGGACTATCTAGATGCTAGAGGATAGGCTTAGAGCATGTGCCTTAGACTTTCAATGGAGTTGGGAGAACCATTTGCCGCTGATTGAGTTGGCCTACAATAATAGTTATCACTCGAGCATCGGGATGGCGCCGTATGAAGCTTTGTAAGGTAGGCCATGCAGATTGCCGGTTTGCTGGAGCGAGGTGGGCGAGCATCAGTTGATTGGTCCTGAACTTGTGCAGCTGTATGCAGACAAGGTCTATTTGATCCATAGCAGGTTGTTGGCTGCACAGAGTTGGCAGAAGAGCTATGTCGATAAGAGGCGAAGACCGATGGAATTTCTCGTGGGAGACTATGTGTTTCTAAAGGTGTCACGAGGTTCGGGAAGCGTGGCATGCTGAGTCCTCGCTATATTGGCCTGTACCAGATTACCTAGAGTATCAGTGAGGTTGCTTATCGGTTAGATCTACCACTAGAGATGTCGTCCGTGCATGACGTGTTCCATGTCTCCATACTGAGGAAGTGCCTGGCTGACGCGTCTCATGTGATCCTAGTTCAGCCAGAAGGGCTCTAGGTAGATTTGTCCTTTGTGGAGGATGCCGTCCAGATTGTTGACCACAAGGATTAGGTGTTGGGAAATAAGGTGATTCCACTGGTTATGGCGTGGTGGAGGTATCATGGAGCCGAGGAGGCCATGTGGGAACGTGTGGAAGCCATCCTAGTCCAGTACCCGTATCTTTTTGCCTTGTGATTTTGGAGGCGAAATCATCTTTTAAGGTGATTAGGATGTAATACTCGTAAAATTCATTTCTGTAATTATTTACATTTTAATGAATTTATTCTTGGAGGGGTGTTATTGTTTTGAGGCATGTTGTGTGGATTTGTGCTTTTGGGCTTGGGCCTCGTGGGTTGGCTTCTATGGCGTGTTCCTGTGCGTGGTTGGCATCGTGCATTGTGGCATTGTACTTGTGGGCCCAGGTATGGATCTGTGTGGGGCCCACGTTCGTGGGCAGGTTGTTGTGGTTGGTGGTTGGGTGGAGTGGCGGGTGTGCTCGTGTGGGGTGCCGATGGCTGAGACATGTAGGTGAGCACGCTCCCAACTACTACGTGTGTAGGCTTTATAAGCCGCCTGCACCGCACTCCTCCGTCGCTCGCCGCCGTCTTCTTCTTCCTTCTTCTCCTCCTCCTCGGGCACACACCTCTTCTTCCCTTCCTTTCCCTTCCTCCTCACTCTTCTTCCTTCCCCACCCCTTCCTTCCTCATCCGTCATCCCCATCCTTTCCTCCCCTGTTTTGCCTGCCGACGGAGAGCGAGCGAGCATGAGAGTGGAAGAAGGGGAGACGATGGCGTGCGGCGACTCGTGGAGGCATGGGAAGCTCTGGAGTGGCGTCCCTGATGTCATAAGGTGGCCATGGTCGTGCAGGGTTGCCGGTGTTCACTGGAGTCAGCCGGAGGGTTGTTAAAGCTCATTTCAGGTACGTATCACTAAACTATTGTGTAGAAATCATGTAAAATTGTTGAAATGCCTAGGATGGATGTAATTTAGACTAAATTTGATGTTTTAGAATTTTTGGGAATTTATTATGGTATTTATGGGTATTTATGGCGGTTGGTGTGTTTTGGGTCGTTTTGACCCTTATGCCTTTGCGATTTTGTATCTTGATGCATGGTGAATAGATTTCAATTTTGTTTATTGGGTTTTGGAATAGACTCGACGGTCTACCGCATATGTTTTATTTGAGATTTTTGGTGATTGTTTGTGGGGTCCGATTGGAGCTCCGACTTTGGGTGCCCTACTACAGGTCGTCTGAATTTTGACAAAAAACTAGAGGCGTGAGCCGATTGTGCTGGCCACATGCTGGGGTTCGGCAGAGGCTCTGGTTCCTTGTTCAGGCTTTATTAGTGTTAAGACAAAAGTACCAGGGGTGTTGACTAGACGCGCTCTCCACATGTGCGGGTCTGCCATGGCATTTTTGGGGTTTTTCCTGGATTTTTGGAAAAATGTATTTTAATGCAGTGGTTTTCCTAGTTTTCTATGTGCGGGTCGAGACAGTGTGGGACCGAGGATTGTGACGACATTCTCAGGTGGTCGGGCGCGACACCCTTGTCGGGGTCGCAGGGCCGAGATACCTTAGGTTGAGGGATGTCAGGTTCTGGAGGTATAAGACTCCTTGACTGTCATCTCGAGGCTAGGGTTGTGGTCCGTGGGTTGAGGTGTCTTGTGGCATGAAAGGGAGGTATGATAATCCTGTTGTCACTGTGAGCATTAAGACTTGGGTGTTGTCAGGTGTGGAGGTATGACACTCCGTCCTGAGCACCGTATGTGGAGAACGTCGTAAGGAGGCGTACCTTGTGGTGGCTCGTGTTGGTGGGACACGTGCCTTGTAGCTGGTAGCATTCTGAGAGACAGAATAGCCTTCCCAAGGAAGGGTTGGCTTTTTGAGGGTTCTCCAGAGAGGGAGAATCACGGGACGGTGAACGCTCCTACATAGAGTGGTCCTCATCGTGGCAGTGCAGAACGCCGTGGTCACTCCTCGGTGGACTGCATGTGGCCAGAGTTTGGTTGCCTGGCGCTGGATTTCCTGACTCACTGTGTGTGGTTTTGGCCATTAAGGGCCTTTGCTTGTGGTTTTGGGCAGTGTGGGCCTGATTTATAAAGTTTTGAGGAAATGATTTGCGAAATGAATTTCACGAAAAAATTAATTATAGTTTTGTTTTCCACGATTTTCTCAAAGTGTGTACTGGGTGACTCCTGTCACTCATGCATTTTCCTTGTGGTTTTTGTTTGCAGGTGCAGACATGTGGTTGGTTTAACGTAGTGCATATAGATCGGAGTCTCCTACCCGCACACACAAGTTCCTGGTAGATGATATTTTTCTAGCTTTTATTTTCCTGTAATTTAATTTGTTTAAATTATTATGGGAAAATGTGGAGCATTACAAATACTGAAATGGCAAGGGGAAAGTACACACTCAATAAAAATCAGATAAAGATTGTGTGTGAGTGGGTAAGCAACTTGAAATTTCTAGACAGTTATGCATCAAATATATCGAAACTTGTGGATCTCAAGAAATATACTTTCAAGGGAATAAAAAGTCATGATTGTCATGTGTTTATGGTGAGACTACTTCCTTTTGCATTTAGAGGTTTGTTGCCTCAGCCCATTGTAGATGTACTCACAGATCTAAGTAAATTCTTCAAGGCCATTTTCTCCTCCACATTGTCTGTTAAAGACATCAAGACTTTAGAGGGAAATATTATTCTTATATTGTGTAATCTTGAGTAGATATTTCTATCTGCCTTCTTTGACTCAATGGAACATCTCATGATCTACTTGCCTTACGAAGTTAAAGTGGACTTGTGCAATATCGATGGATGTATCCTTTTGAGAGGTATATGTTATTCTAAAGAGTGTTTGTTTCTTTATTGTTAATGGGTGTACTTTTATCTAATTTATCCACATTTTTAGTAGTTACATATTTTTCTTGAAACGAAAAGTTCGGAATAAGAATAGAATAGAAGGTTCAATAAGTATACAATATATCTACAAAGAGGTTGTTACTTTTTGCTCGAGATATTTCTCATCAAATGTTGAAACAATGTCTAATCAAGCATAGAGGAACGATGATATGGCAGTTGAGGAACAAAACGATGTACTTTCTGTCTTTTGTTCTAGTGCTCATCCTTTTGGAAAAGGAAAAAAATGTCTACTGTCCCAGAGCGAGAAAGATGCTGTAGAATTATATGCTCTTGACAATTGTGATGAAGTTGAATCCTTTGTCTAGTATTTTTCTCTATTATTCTCGTAATGTCTATTCAATAAATTTAAATAATATATTATCTTACTATGTTTAAAATTTCAAGTGCAGGCAGTTTAGAGAACAATTAATGATTGATCGTCCTAGTCTAAAAGTGTAACATTTGTGCTTGATTTTCCATTTAATGCAAAACCATGGAATTTGTTGTATTATTTGAATATAGTTTGTTAATGGATAATCAAATGTTGTCCTTACTGTTGTGGTTTCTTCTAGTGTATTTGCGATCTTGGTTTCCCCTGGTTGTGTGACTTCTCTAGCATTGTGGGTTTGTATGTGCACTTTGGGACCTGTGCTTGAGGGTGAGACCCACTTGAGACATGGACTTAGTCAAGGGAGTCCAACTACACTCGTAACGTGAGTCCTTCTCCTCCACACCTGTGAGCCCTAGTGCAGGAGGCCTGCACACTCCGTCGTTTCATGGCGAGAGCAGTAGAGGCCAACCAGCGGGATTTCGGGGTGGCAGGCATTACGGGAGAGGAGTTAAAAGGGCAGGGGAGGTGTGGTGCCAGGAATAGGAGACGCAAGAGTGGGAGAGGAGAGCTCTATGCTAGGGGAGGCTGTGCAGGCGAAGGAGGCTATGTCGGACCTCGCTAGGGGCACGTAAAGCTCACTGGAGTTGGAGGACGTCAGAGGTACGCGGGGCTTGCCGGAACAAGGTGCGCGTTCCCTTCTTTTCTCCGTTCCTCGATTAGGGTTTAAGGAGTTCATGTGATAAATCATGCATAAAGGATGCAAAATTATATGTAAATAGGGGAAATAATGGAAATGAGATGAATAACATGTTTATGATGAGATCATGAAATTTTATATTGATTTTGTGGGATTTTGTTGATGATTTCGAAGGCATGCTACAATAACTTCATATGTGCTTTATGTCTTTGTAATTTTCTTTAGAACAACAAGCTTAATGGTTTTATGAATGGATTGAGGGGTTTTGAAGTAGACTTAGAGGTCTACACCCCATGATTTAGTTGTTACTTATGAGGTTGGTTTATTGGATCCGCCTCTTACTCCCACTAGGGGGAGAAGAGATGGCATGAGCTGGGGGTTGTTTTCTGTAATCATAGAAAACGGTATACCGAACTGGGTTTGGTATGCCGAAATACCCCAGTTAGGTCCCCCGAGCCACTGATCCAGACGACTGAAGTGTTTCGGTGAACCAAATCAGGAGATTTTGGACGACTGGTTAAGTTTGGTCGATTGTTCTAGTAAGGAAACTGATATACTGACCGAGATTCGGGCAACTGAAAGGTTTCGATTGATCGAATTAGGGATTTTTGGTCGATTAGGACCTAGATCCATATTGAGAAATATTTTGTAAAATATTGATAAAATGGGATAAATGCATGAAAATAATTTATGAGTTGTTTCATGTGAAAATAATGTTTTAATGGTGATTTCCATAAAATTTTAAATATGGAATATATTAAATATATGAATGTGTGAAATTGGATGTAGACCCATGAAAGGGGTGCATACATGCTATTATGAACCAATGAATGAATGAGAATGTGAATGAATGGTTTTGAGAACCATAGCTGACAAATGTGAATAATGATGTGTGAGATTTATAAATGATTTCTATGAATGAAAATTGATTTCGCAAAGTGGTTTGAAATGAAAATTGCATATGATTTTAAAAGAGGTTTCTGAGATTTGTAGGAGCCATATTTAGGCCAGGACTTGTCGATAGGAGTAGTGAGACCTCTAGAAATGTCGAGGACGTGTCCTTGGTCGTGGTTGCCAAGTTGTGGTCCGGGGTAGGAGCCTCGAGACTGTGGTGGTACTGTAGGACCTAGGGTATGATATACTTGGACTACCCTCAGTGCCGATGCTGGTCGGGGCTGGGGTTAGAGTCCCAGGAGCTCGGGCACTAGGGCGTCGTGAGGACGCACTCTGTACTTGTACCAGTGAGGATATGCTTTTGAGGTTGTGGCTTGGGTGATTGAACTCTTGCGTGGGGTTGCTCACCACGGTACTACAGTGTGGTCGGGGGTGGAGCCTCGACAACTGCTTATGGCCAGGTCGGTCGCCTGTGGCTAGGGTGATACGACCAATTTTTGAGATATGAATTGAGATTATGATTTGAGTTAGTTTCCATCCTTGATAATTGTGATTTGAAAATGAACTGTGTTTTGAGTTGGGATTTTTAAATGAGAAATTGCCTTCTGCTTATATAGATGATTTGCAAGTGAGCATGTGATTTTAAAGGAAATGAAAAGAAAGTTTTGAAATGGCATATCTTCTACTGGTTTTACTGAATTGTGTGTATTGGCTTTTCGATGTTTGTGGTTTCTTGAGGTTTCCTGACCATGTAAAGTTTTTGCCGGTTTGGTCTTTTTTTTTTTAGGGGCGCACTGGTTGACATTTTTGTCACTCATGCATGGTTTTTGGTTGCTTTGTCTCAAGTGCTTAGAGGGAGGTGCAGTTTTGTCTGGTGCATTGCTTCAGAGCCACTTTAGCTGCACACAGGTCTAGGTGTTTGGTATTACTTATTTAATTTTGTTAAATTAGATTTAATTATTTGCTTAGGGTAGCCTCTGTACTGTTGTGTAATGCAAGAGGTGTTACAGAGTGGTATCAAAGCTTAGGTTCACTAAGTGCACTAGCATAGATTGTCTGGCACTGTGGCTTTAATTGGACTGCACGATTAGTATGAATTATGGCACTTGATTTGTTTATTTGTTTGTTTGCTTGTGGTGGCAGTAAGATGCCCCCTAGAGGTCGTGGCAGAGGCAAAACTCCTGTAGCAATTTCTAGCAAGGAGCAGGTAGTGGCTGGGGAGGCATTCGGTAGGATCTAAGCCACATGATGCAGGGATTTGCTCAAATTTTCAGCAAGAACAATACCGATAGGACCAAGGCAAAACCTTGGCTTAAAGAGTTCTGCCATCTGAGCCCTCTGACTTTTGATGGCAAGGGCAAGCCAGAAGATTGTGAGACTTGGCTGCTTGAGGTTGAGAAGATCTTGGAGGACATGGAGTGCTCAATTGAGAAGTGGGTCAGATTGGCTACCTTTTAGTACAAGGGAGATGCCTACCAATAGTGGAGAGCCACCCACCGCATGAAGTTCCCTAACGTTGATTTGCTGATGATCTTGTGGGAGGAATTCAGAGAGGCCTTCTACGAGAAATACTTTCCAAAGTACGAAAGGGGTCGACTACACAAAGAATTCAGAAAACTAAAGTAAGGTAGCATGACTGTAGCTGAATATGAGGCGACCTTCACCAGATTGGAGTAGTTCTTGTTAGAAATATTACATTAATTTTGATGATTATTTACTTGTGCATATTTTTCATAAATATTATAACTTGAAAAAGATATAAGTGCCTTATCTTAAAATCAAAAAGGACATACCAACATCAAGAGTGACAGATCAGTCCAGCGTAAAACAAAATATATTTTGGAACTCCGCAAAAAAATCTGAGTTGAACTAAAAACGGCATACCGTGGATAGATCGGCATACCGTTTCAGAAAAATTCGGAAGATGCAGCGGCACTCCGGAACAGAAGAGAAAAAGGAATGAAAGCAAATCAAAAACGGCATACCGTCCCAAAATCGGCATACCGTTTTGCTCGTGAAGAGAAAAAGAAAGAGCTTTTCCGGCATACCGTGGTCAAAACGGTATACCGTTCAACTAGCTGTTTACGACTATTTTCTAGTCGTTAGACACAGAACGAGGCGCTCCTACGGCTATAAATAGGACCCCGTACCAGCATTGGAAAAGCATCCATTGAGCAACATCGAGCTA
>JAMKQA010249139.1:0-13793 GCA_024699735.1 Posidonia australis | reverse complement strand
TGCCGTTTTTGGTTTTTGCTGGAAATTTGATTTAAGACTTTGATTTTTGCTGGAATAGTCCATCGCTCTTGATGCCGGTGTATTTTTTGAATTCATGCTAAGACTTCTAAATCTTTTTCTCGTTATAATATTTATGAAAATAAGCACACATGAATAATCATCAAAATTAATGTTAATATTTCTAACAAGAAGTTCTTCAATTACATATTTATACTTGTAATTCAACTTAATTTCCTTTATACCCCTCACTTCTTTCTCTATTTATCTCTTTGGCTTTAACATTAACAAAGCCTACGTTTAACGTCGTTTATAGTTAATAACGTTAGTTTTCTCGTTAGATACCAGTTAAAATTACAAACATATCTCTTTAAGAAATAAAACCCAACCACAAAGAAACAAAACCCTAATGAGAAACCAAAGAACTTGATGTCTTCGCTTTGTTGCCTCTATTACATGAAGAGAGAACCTCCTGCTCCGATGTCACTCTCTCCAACTGTAGGATCTCCGACTTCAACATCACTCCTTCTCCTACTTTTCTGTACATCTAAGGAGGAAAGCTCTTTTTTCGTCATGTGAGGAGAAATATCTAACAGTACTTTAGTCTTTGGGACATCACATCTCACATCAATTATGTCATCAAGTTCTTCTCTTATTCCAAGTTAGTACTATGGAGATCTTAAAGCTTATCTAATGCAGGGATAAATAGAAATATTAAGGATAATTACTTAATACAAAAACTTGATTAACAAACACAAGCAGATAATAAAAGAAATGAAAGTTGAATAATAAATTACAAACATACAAAGAAAGATATGAGAGATATTGAGAATAAGATGAACTTATATTGGTACAACCTTCCTGAATTAATTCATTCTTAAAGAATCTCTCGAGAATTCCTTATATCGATCTTGATTCTAGGCGAAGATCTTGCCTTTACACCTCTTGATGAAAATCTCGCCAAAACTCCGTAAAACTCATAACTTTCTCTTATCATAACTAGAAAAGCTTATATACTTGATGGAAAAAGAATTATAAATTTAAACTCCTTTTATCTCTCCCAAACATTTCAATTGAGCAAATGGATTTTTGATGGATAGGTAATAAATAACATGTTATGGGTTGAATGAGGTGTAGAAAGCTCTTAAAAATCTCTATCAAAGAATAAGAATGAATAGTATAGAATGTTGTTTCAAATAAATGCCAATTAGTAGGTATTTATAGGCCAAAGAGTGGTATTAAACGTTGATCTAACAGTCATAAATAGTGTCTAACGACTAATCATTCGGTAGACCGAATGACTCGCAGTGGTTCACAACTGTTGAACAATTCGATAAACCAAAATAAATTCAATATGCCGAATTAGTTCTCAATTTTGAACCACTGTAAGCCCAAAATTTGGTATGTTGAAATTAATTTGGTATGTCAAAATGTCTTTAGAAGTCCTATTAAGAAATGTAATCAATGAATGATTGGATTTGGACTATAGATATTTTACTATGACATTATAGGAGTGTAATTACCCTGGTCGTCACACACCTAATAAATCACAAATTCTTTCTTTTTATATAAGATCCTAATTCAAATACCAAAACAATAATAATAGTAATTAGAGCAAAACAACCATCCAAGACCGTCGATGTGTGGTTGAGAAATTCCTCTGTATTCATTAACAAGGAATCTATCTCATAATCTGCATCTACAAAATACCAAATAAAATATACGTAAGTGAATATTAAAAAGGTCACACAGTACACATCCACCAAGAATACAATACTAAAAGTAATACAATACAGAACCAAAATGCGTTGGTAGAAAGCCCTAGCATGATGCGTCATCTCAACACGTGAAACCCATGAATTTAAGCCTAACATCATAATATCGATGTCGAAAGTCAAAGCCATGAAAAGACATGATGCACCAAAACACTTATGTATGCATCGCCACTCAATATTGAAATCCATAGAAAATCCGACTCAAAATCCACAACACTAAACAAAACTGGCAACCCTAATTTTGATGCCCTAGAAAACTACTAAAAACTTCTAAATTCATGATACATATGAGTCACAAAAATATGCATCAAAAAGTCAATATCACATACACTAAAATCTCAAAACATGCACATGTAATGGGTGCCTCAAACACACGAGTCCAACATGCCAAATGAACTACTGCTCTTTTGTCCGCAATCCGTCTTGGGAAAAAAATCCATCAAAGTAACAAAACACAGAAAACGAAACCCTATTAGGAGCATACATGTAAAATTCTAAAACATGAATCTCAAGCAACTCTACTCAATCTACCAAAACCAAGTATACTATATATGCTTCTCAAATATCGAAACTACAATGACCAAAGCATAGAAAAACATGATGCATCTTATTATAAAAGTATGTGTCCAAAAATTTATAAATCTATTGAAAACTCAACTCAACATAGAGCACTCAATTCTCTCTAAGCTCTTTAAATCCACATACTCAATGTGCGGATCAGATAACTAGCAATGCTTAAATATTCTATTGCATACAAAGTACTACAACAATACACACACACACACATATGTTTTGTCACTCGAACCCGAGCAATCGACACTAGCCACAAGTATTCGTCGAAGTATATTGCACTACCACAGATGAGCTACCCCACGAAGGAGCCAATTCATCCCAGATTTCTCCTTTTTGAAGCACCCTCACAATTGTCCACTCTAAAACATCATTAAAAGCAAAGTGCATGCATATCATGCTCTGGCCAACTCACACAAAATATGCACTATCAGCATCGTTGGTATTTGAGCCACCTAAGGAAGTCTAAATCAGTGATCCTGTAAGTACACAAGTCCCTGTGCCCAAGCCACCTGGGGATTCTCACCCCTAACTCTATTGGTACTCAACTCAACTTAGGCCTCGCACACGACCCTCTAAAGATATCAATTATCCTTAATCTGTCAACACAATAATTTGGCATTCTTGGCTCACGGACCTTAACCTCTTCAACCTCTTAGTCTCCATAAATAGAAATTAGTGATAAAATCTTTCAAAAACATTCTCATCATTTTTCCAAATCATTTCAAAAGCATTTTAAATTTATACCAAACACCAAATTAATCACAAACTATAAACTAGCCATAGTCTCACTATTCAGGCCATATCGCATGATTAAGTCATGCCCTATGTGTAAAAATAAGGTATTCTAAAATATTACAACAAGCATTAGCCCATAAAATTTGACATACAACCTAGAAAATTCCATGTAATATAATATCTAAAACTCAAGATGTCACCAATAAAAGCGAACACGTTCTCACAATGAACATTACCACTGCAATTTAACTTATAGCTGAATACTCAATTAAAGTATGTAAAATCAGCAATAAGTGGTGTAAATTATATATGAAGCTAGGATCAACATGTATCTATATCATGCGTAACAAAACAAACTCAAATTGCAATCAAAGGACTCTTTCTAAACCGTGTACCATGAGTCCAAGCTAGCAACCCACAACTCACAATGAACCCAACTCAACTGCCAGTAGCCCTCTTTGTCGAAGCTCCAAATTCAACTGCTCCCACCTCTATTCAAGCATAGTCAATCAGTCCAAGGCCCACACATCAACCAAAACATAGAAATTCACATAATCAAAATACATGTAGAGGATATAAAGAGGAACCCAACAAAATTTGTGCTCAACCTATCTCCATAGACACCCACACCACAAAGAGAAGATCATCGACATTACCACTTCGGCCAAAGCTTCGTCAAGCACCAAATAGAGCAATCTCCCTCTCCATAAAAACTTTCATACTCAACTTCACCTTCCTCTTCTCATCTTAGGAACTCCATCTACTCTCTCTTCTCAACTCAGGAACTCTCTCAACTCTTTCAGTTCTCTTCTTCATCTTCTTCTCAATTCAACTGTAGTAAGTGCGTAATCGAGTGGTGCCACCTCCTCTTATACCCACAAGATTAAAACACGCATGGGACAAGTATCGACACTACACACAGACACCACAAACTCCAAGCATGCACAATCCAACAAATGCATCAATAACTTACAACTTTAGAATGATTTTTAGAACAAAGCTAGTGCACATACAATCTCATACATCCAATCCAAAACACTCATAATAGCCCATGAGCATACATTCCACTTGTGCACTGGACTAATTAACAATATAAAGTACTTCTAAGGCACCTCTCTAATAATCATCTAAATTCAACGAAGCTACGATCATCAACCATAAATCATAATAAAGATCTTTATTCAAACCATTTCCTAATAAAATGCATCCATCAACACAAAACCACGTGGAAAACTAATCCCCAAACCATACTTCACAACACCACAACAAATTGCACTTTGGAAATCTAAAACACGTAGACCAATCACGCCAAGCAATCGCGTTGGTAAACCATGCCAAGCATACACTTTATTCGACCATGCCAAGCACACGTGCTGTTCAACCATGTCAATTAGATGTATTAGAATGCACAAAACAAAAATCACAAATGTTATAAGGGATATTTGAGATATTATTACAAGTTCTTAGAATACAATAAATCATATTTACATGAAACTTGATTACATTTGAAACTCGATCTCCTATTTTCAAATGATTTGACTTAAGTCGACTTGAATTGCCACAAAAACTCTTTGTAGCTCATTTCACCTTCTTCTTTTACCAAGGTCTATAAGAACTCTTCCTTGACCTATTAAAATGAATTAGCACATAAGTATGTTTTGTTATCATCAAAATCGAGGTGAAGCTAATTTGGCCAACAAGTATCCTATTGTATTATGAGATTAGGGTTAAATTGGTAATCTAGCATGCCATAATAGTTAAATAGATGTCAACTCCCCACCCTTAGTTAACGTTAGGGGCATAGAGGCAAACTGACAAAGAAGTAAAGGGCAATTAGTTGAACTACCTAGGTAAATATGTGATTAAAGAAATTTCTAGAGGTATATATACAAAGTATCCCTTTTCTATAATGTTTGAAACACTGTTACTATCTAGGAATATACAGTTGGGTCATAACCAATTAACCGAATGTTCGATTTGATTTAGATCTATTTAATGGTTCGATTTGATTTTCAAATTATGGAACCGTTCTTAGTAATTTGATTCTTGATTCTAGATACATTTAACCAAATTGAATCAAAATTGTACCTAAAACCAATCCATATATATATATAGAGAGAGAGAGAGAGAGAGAGGATAATAATCTGATAGGACCCTATCCTATTTAACATAAGTAGAATCCAAATCCACATTGTCCATTACCTAAAACTACAACCACATCTAAACTATCAATTCTAAAAATAGTAGTTATAATTGTAGATTTAAAAATAATGTTAATTATGATAATTTTGAAAAACCTCAACACTTTATGTAATCACCACCCATGATTCTAATTAACCACCATAATTACTATTAAATTCCTCTTAAAAATCTACGTTGATGGTTTCTATATTCCCCATTTCCTTTTCTCTTTCCCTCTCTTCCATCAATATCCTCTTTTCTCCTCCAATCTTCCCACTTCCCTTGCTCGTTTGACAACCGAGTCTTCTAGTGGACTCTCATGATGCGACACAAAGGGACTTTCCAATGGACTCTTGTGGCATGCACAGCAAGGCTACCAGTGGACTCTCATGGCACAACACGAACGGACTTTCCACTATCGCGGTGCGACAGGCCAGAGACTCTCTATTCTGATCTTCCTCCTCCAAGTCCTATCCACATGACAAGATCAAAATGATCGGTCCATGCAAATACAGTTGTCGACACTCCTACACGGTGGACATAGAGCATGCACGATAACGACGTCGACGTTTCTTCAAATGCACAAGGTAAAAAAGGGTTTTATTGATTTTTGTTGAACAAGTTGCAAAAAAATTGAGTAAATTTTTGGAAAAAATACATTTTATATTTTTAAAAAAGCCATTTTGAAAGTTTTTGGAACAACAAGTGATTATCCTTTTTTTAAATTTTTTGATGTTGCAACATATAAATTACGTAAGTTACCTACAAATTTTATTTACATGGGGTTGAGTTTTAATTTACTAAATTAGAACTTCTATCTACGTTGTATTAAAAAGTGATTATTTATTGTTACTAACTATTGAAATGTTGTATTCTTTCAAATTCAATAAATATTGAAAAAAAAAGAGAGGAAAGGAAAGATGCCTATTTAAGCAAATTATATGATATAGTTAGAATAGATGTGGCAATAGAGTTGTCGAAGAAAGCAACAATTTTGATGTAAATTAGATTCTACATATGTATCAAAATGGTTTCATACTTTCATGTAACAACAATCTAATTTGTATCCTTAAAGTGAGTTTCCCAAACCTTTTTGTTTGAAATGGTAAATGCAATTTTTTAGTTTCAATATCTATTTTAGTATTTACTAAATATAATTAGTAAGTGGGTTTTATTTGAATGGGTAGTTTGACTTATACATGGTAGTTTGAGATTTGGGTATATGTTTTAATTAATTAAACCTAAAATCAAGAAATATGCATTATATTGACTTGAGAATTTAAAGAATTTGAGTTTAGATGATATAGAATGGGCAATGAAAAAACAAACATATCTTTTAAACCATGAATCTCCTGCACAAAGTTTTGGAATAACTTGAGAAGCTGGAGCAACTCAAACCACCAAAGACCGTTTGCCTTTCTCAAAATTGCAAAAAAACCTCTCTTTTTCTTTCAAACTTTGAATACAACCATTTAAATGTCGTATTCTTTCAGATTCAGTAAATACCAAAAAGAAAAGAAGGAAAGGAATAATTCTAGTGCAGATTAAATTATACTTATGTATCAAAATAGTTTTATGTAACTATCTTCCAATTTGTAATATTAGAGTGGCATGTTGTTTATTGTGAAGTCAAACTCTTACATGTATGTATGAATTTTACATACTTTTATTACGAAAATTTTATAAATCATTACTATCTGTTGAGGGTAATCAACAATAAAGATGATCTTTCAATCTTCACAAGACAATGAGTTATTGTCGTATTCCTCCAAAAAATTTCTTTATTCATTCCACGTGGTAGTAAGAAAGGATGTATATTGTCATTTTCAGTAAAAAAAACACATATGAATTTGTTGTTGGTATTTACCGAAACAGATATAATCCCAAATTAGTCACTAATGTGTCATAGTACTATAGAATGTTCATTATATGTTGAAACAATAAAATGTAGTCCACTATTATGTTACGGTAACCATACCAGCGACAGCCTCGAGTGTCGCACGAAAGGCTAAATGCGCGAGGGCCAGCGAAGTCACGACAAAAGTGATAAAAACAACGATAAAAATACGGGAGTCGCCACTTAGTCTACTTAAAAACGGGAGACGAGGAAAATCGTTTTAAAACATTAAAACTATGCAATAAACTAATGGAAAAGGTCATCATGAACTAGAAAATTGGGTAAGGATCCCTGTTACGCACGGGGAAGGTATTAGGCACCCCCGTGCGTCCAAGAAATCGGTCTTTCATGGGTTTCTCGTTTAGTTATATGGAAATGTCGGCATTTCAGCATGTTTATGTACGTCCAATGGCGATATGCCATGCAATGCTATATGCAAGTGCGTGCCTAGTGTTGTACCTAAAGCCCAACATAGGTGAAGTGGAGAGTGGGTCATGTTCTACTGTTCAGCTATGCTACCTAGGGTCTGAATCAGGTAATGGTGCAAAAGGATTTCACCAACAAGAACCAAAAAAGGTCACCGATTCACAAGACCCAAGTAGTAAGCATCACTACTTTACTAGACGCAAAACTAATGTAAACAGAGTTATTAGATGATAAAACTATGCAAGCACGATCATGGTATATCTAGGAACAACACCAAAAAAACCAGAGCCCATGACAATCAAGAGAACATGTTGTTGACTTTATTAGCCATATCTTGATTTTGATGATAACAAAAGACTAATGTACTTTATGAAAATATTTCATAGTTCATATATGCAAAGAAGACCATTGAAGAATCCAAAAGATTCAAGCAAAAAAAGGAAGACATTTGAAGAAGACAGAAACCTATGTGCCACCAAAAAGAATTCAAGATTAAGGAAAAGGAGAAGAAAAATTAAATAATATTTGTAATTATTTTGATGTAATTTTCTATTTATTCGTGTACCTAGGAACTTGTAATATTCTCCCAAATATCCCCATAGAGTTATAGGAAAATTACCTTAGCCCCAAAACCAACCATTCATTGAAAAACATTCATTATAGGAGTAAGGGCATTTTCGACATACCAAATTTCCTCGGTATACCGAAATATATGTAGATTAGAAAAATCAAAAAAGAAACCCAAAACGGCACACCGAAATTTACTGGCATACCGAATCAGAAATTTTCGACATACCGAATTATTTTCGGTATACCAAAATGCTCGACCGTTGCACATTTCGGTCAACCGTTTTGATTTCAACATACCAAATCAGTAGCCGTTGCTGAACGTTAGAGAGACGTTAGACACATTCTTATACCCATGTTTTCCTATAAATAGGTCCCCATTCTTCACATATGAAGCACCAATACTTCCTACACTAAGAATAGAGCTTCACGCATCACTATTTCCAAGCACTCACTCTTACTCTATTAGAAATACTCCCAAGGCAAGAGAGCTCCATTTTCATCTATCCACTTAGCCAAATTGAGTTTGGGAAATTATAGAAAAAGAGTTGTAAAATCCAAGTGTAAAGTTTCTTCTCCAGATTTAGAGAAGGAAGCCGTAGTTTTTGCGGAGCTTGGCGAGGATTCGTCAAGAGTGTACGGTACGATCTTGGCCCGAAACAAGATCAGGTTAGTGAAATTCTTGAGGAGTGGACTAAGCCAGGGAGACTGAACCACTATAAATTTACTTGTACATATCATTGTCTCTTATCCCTTTCTTTGTATGTTTTAGTTTAGTATCCAAATTCCTCAACTTACATGTCATTTACTTAAAAACTTAAAATTTAATAAATAAACTTTAATATTGCAAATATATTTATTAAATCACTATTCACCTCCCTCTATTGAAGCCTAAAAATCCCTACAAATGCAAACCTTGATACAAAACCTACTGCTTGCATCCTGTGACCAGACTGGTGCGCCAGGATGGTGCTCCAGTAATGTGCGCCAGTTTGGTGCACGAAGGGGACAGAACCTCCATGGTGCACGAAGGGGACAGAAGGAATGGCTGGAGACACAACAAGAGTAGGAGGGACCGCAAAGGAGGTGCCCTCGGGAACAACAGCGGTAGGAAGAGACTCACTAGTACGCTGGGCCATAACTGACCGGGAATGGGTGAGAACAAGGCTACGGTGGCAAACAAGGGGATGAATCCTAGGACGAGCTATCGTCAAAGTGACGGATAACTCGGGAAAAGATGATCGGCAAAGAGGTGTCGCAATCAGGGGAGCCAAGGCAAGAACGCTCGAGCAATGGCTAAGGAACTCACACTCTACTACCTGGTTGGAAAGGAAACTGGCTGAGGTTAGAACCAGCAACAAAATGCAGTTTGTTATGATGGCGTGAATGGCATTTATGCGCATGGATGCAACTAACATGTCCTCTCTCACCAGCTAAATGTTTCCTAGAATGTCATCTACTCCGGGATCACACATGGATAAATAGGTCTCCGACTCAGGCTAGAAAGTAAAGGTCCCCGCTCTAAATCCTGGCCAAATCGCAAGCAGTGAATGGGTGGTGCGTTGGTGGCCTCGTCTCCTGCAGTAGCATGGAGCTGTACCCTCTACTAGCACCGACACGACCCCAGACAAGGGGGACAAACTAGCAACACGTCCCACGCCAAAGCCATAGAACGGGTTACTAGAATTGTCCTTCGCAAACTGTAGGTGGACTCAGGGGAGAAGAATGCATGCACCTATATGAATGAATCATGCATGTATGCTTTGTGTCTTTTACTTGCATTTTATTAACCAAGGGGAAGAGTTCAAATTGGTCTCTAGTTTTGTCTTATTAATTGTTCTCCGAGTTTGTGTGTTTTATTTTAACCAGAAGGGGGAAACAAATATGCCTCTACTCTCCTAGGCATGTCAAGTGCGAAAAGGGAAGAAAACACACAAGTAAGCAAAGCAAGCAAGCAAACAACAAACAAAAGGCATGATCATGGCATGTGCAAGTGTCGTGGCATCATGATTGTGAAAAGAAAACATGATTTTTAAATGGATTCAATGGTTAAATGCAAAACATGAAATGCAATGAGTGAAAGATACCCCAAAATATGAAGGAAAACATTCAAAACCCTAAATAATGGATTTGAAATTAATCTAAGGGTCAAAATGTAAATTTTATGTTTAGAAACAATTTGATGTGGATCCAAGGAATTTTGTGCAAAAAATTTGGACTTGAATGTGGTAAAAATTGGGATTTCATGTTGGTCAGTGCAATTATGAAGTTTCGTGAGGTCTAACATGCAAAATGCACAAAGAAAACTCATTTTTTAAAGTTCTGAGGGCTTAATGCAAAAGACCAGGACCAAAATGTAAAGAAAATTTCATTTAAATAACAGTCAGTGTGATTTTTAAATATTTTAGGGCTCAGACTACAAATATCCCAAAGAAAAATCATTTTCAAGACTTCAGAGGCTAAATGCAAATGTTCAGGACTTAAATGTGATAAAAACTCAATTTTAATGATGATCAGTGTAATTGTTAGAATCTTCAGGATTTAGAATACAAATTTCACATAGAAAATCTTTTTTAAAAGCCACAGGGGACAAATGCAAATATTCTGGACCTAAATGTAATGAAATCAAGTTCCAAGGGCCTAGATGTGATAAAAAAACAGGTATTAATATGTTATGAATAAAAAACAAACTAAAGGGGGCCACATGCAAGATTCACAGAGCAAATAAAAGAAATAGATGTATTTTAAAACTTTAAGGACTAAAATGCAAATTGTTGAACCCATATGTAACGAAAAAGGACTAAATTGTAATGAAAATAACTTAAAAGATTTTAAAACGAAATTTAAAAAAAATAACTGTCACCGCCGGCGATTCGAAGATCGCCGGCGGCAACGGCTTGAGAGGCTCATCGAAGCCTCTCCAAGTGCCCGATCGAAGATCAGGAGTGGGGGAAAGTATGAGCAGGAGACGTGGGGAGGATCCAATGGCTTGGATCGAGCCCCCGACGGCTGGAGTGCGTCGTCGACCTCCCCTCACCGACGTCTTCTCCGGCGACGGCGAGGCTCACGTAGGCGCATCCGGAGGCCGTGGTTTGATGTGGCAGTGATCGGGGATGCTCCGGAGGACGTCGAAGAACGTTCCGGAGGCAGTAGATGGCTTCACGCATGAGGGAGTCATCGTCTCCATTCCCCTGTTGACGGAGCATGGCAGCGGTCCAGGCAACGGGGCAAGGATCTTCCAGGGTTCATGGAAGCTTGAGGATCGTCGGGGGAGTGCACGAGGGCTGCGGCGGTGCTTGGGGGGTCACGGCGCTTCGTCGACGTCGGTCGACGGTGACAGGGGAGCTGTGACGGTGGTGGCGTTCTGGCAGTCTGGCTGGCTTTCTCCGGAGTAGGGACACACTAGAGGAGGAGGAGGAGAAAAGGAGAGGAGGGAAGGGAAGGAGAGGAGGAGAGGAGGGAAGGCCCCTTGAGGGCCTTTCCCGCAGGTCGCCGGTGGTGGTGAACCCACCACCAGAAGGAGAGGCGACGGCGTGCGGGGAGCCTGGGTCCGCCGTGGCACGTCCCGGAAGCCTAAGGGACCTAGGGAGTACACTCTGGATTGAATAAGAAGGGAAGGAAAGTTACCTGAGTAGCTGTTCCCATAAACTCTGGCGATCGGTCGACGACAACGTGCTCCTCTAGGCTGATACTCTAGCAACGTTCAGAGGGTCTCCGGGGTTGCGAGTGAGCTTGGAGAAAGGCTCTGAAGGTGGGGAATCGATGGGTTTCTCTAGATCAAGGGTGTGGAGGTGGTTTTCTCCTCCGGACGCTTCTCTGTTCTCTTCCTCTCGGTTTTTTTCATCTGTTTTCCATCGTTGTGGTTGTTCTCCGGGGCTTTTAAGAGGTGGAATGAGTGTGGGAGGTCGTGGGTGGAGGTTGCAGTTGGCCAAAACGTGGGAAGGCAGGAGTGGTAGGGGTGATGGTGCGGGGAGGAGGAAAGCACCATTCATTTATTTTCTCGTTTCTTAAGTTTTAAATCGAATGTGGTTTGGACTGGGCTTGATTTTTGGGGTTTTGGTTTTTTGTTTTGTTTTTTTTTTGTTTTGTTTTTGGTTTTTCTTTAGTGTTTTGGTTTTTGTCTTAAGTTTTTGATTTTGTTTTAAGTTTTTAACTTTGTTTTTGACTTTAATAATTTGCTTTGGTGATTTTAATTAAATTCTGATTTTGTTATTTTGAAGTTTAATTGTTTTTAAATTAGGGTTTTAAAGGTTTGAATTTAATTAAGAGATTTTAAGTTAAAGTTTTTTAGGATTAATTAAATGATTTAGGATTTTTAGGTTTTAATCATTTACTACTTGAAAAACAGGAAATCGCGAGGAAAGATGTCCTCGCTAAGTCCTCCCAATGTCCTCGCGGTTTCCTCGCTAATGACCTTTGCGAGGACATTGCAAGGACAATAAGTCCTCACAAAATACATCATCATTAAATTTTAGTTGCAAGTAAATTTCCTAGCGAAATCCTTGTAAGAAATTTTGCGAGGACTTGGCGAGGATAGAAAGTCCTCGCAATGTCCTCGCTATTAGTCGCAATTTCCTCACAATGTCTACGTCATGTTCTCGCAAAAATTTTAAAAAATAAATAAATAATAAATAATTGCGAGGACTTAGCGAGGAAAATGTTCTCGCAAAGTCCTCGTAAGTTATAATAAAAAATAAAAAAAATTAAAATTTTCTGCCAGAAATTCCTTATTGTACTAACACATTATTAGACATTTACCTTGTGGTATTTCATATTGCTGGATTATCTTAGTTTCTTACTGTAAATAAGAAAACATAGTGCTAACTGATATTAAAGCAGGTAGCACCAGTTAAACCTAAGCATTTGAGTGCCATGCTAGTGGACTGCTGGCTACGTCTAATAACAATGCAATATATTCTAGGTTCTAAGTTGTGACTACCAGTTTCTGTATCTCAAAATCAGGCACTTACAAGTATAATCTAATGTCAGAATCTATAAGGAAGATGGCAAACAAGTATATATGTGTATGCAAAGCATATATGCTTTACATCTGTGGTCCAGTTTGGACCTGGATCGATCCCACCTTTGTTTCTTATCAGCCAGATCAAGTATAAGTTTTTTCTAACGAGTCTGAATAACCTAGAATCGATTCGCTTCAATTTACAAGTCTAAATCTTAATACCTATTCCGATTCAAAACTTTAGATGTCGACCCTTACGAACCTTACTTCGTGGTTCACGTCATACTTCTGATGAGCTTATAAAAATAAAAAGACGAAGCCTTCAAAAAGGCAAGACAGTTTCATGGGGAGAGTATCGTACCACAAATCTCATAATTAAAATGAAACTGGAATGATCGATATGAGGAACCGTCTGATCCGTAGATAGGCCTCGAGAACTTGGTTTCATGGTACACGATTTAAGGAATTTCACTCCAAAGACGGTGAGCTAATGCCTGTTACCATAATAATTTGGGACTTCTGCTTGTTTGTTAGGAATCATCATTATTTAGATATATCAAGTCAAGGAGAAGCTATGCTCTTGCAGGGTATGCATCCTAAACGACATGCATCAAATTACCAAAATTAAAGAATTACAAAACATTAATATATATACCATGTATCAGACATGCCAAAGATCTCC
>JAMKQA010249136.1:0-14231 GCA_024699735.1 Posidonia australis | reverse complement strand
AAAATGGTTGGGGTATTATAAATCTAAAAAATTTCAGTGCTGCCCTCAAGTGTAAATTAATTTGGCAATTTTTTGCTAAAGATCTTCATCCTGGGTGGAAGGCACTGGTTATTTCTAGGTACTGCCACAGGGGCCCTGGAGCCTTACTCAACTCTTCTCCTACACTCTGCTCTCCTCTGTGGAGTTTTCTTAAGCAAGGTTTTGCTTTCTTCAACTGCTTCACCTCTGTGGTGCCTGGTAATGGTTCTAACACCATATTTTGGAAACAAAACTGGTGCAATGGCAATCCTCTTTATTCTGCCTTGCCTGATCTATATAGGGTAGCTAGATTTAAAAAAGCTACCATTAAACAAACTATGGATTACTTCCACAGAGACTTCGATAAACTGTTTTTATTAACCCATGGTCTGTCTGTAAGCAGCAGGGTGCTTCAGGATCAGTTGGATAAATTGGTTGAAATTTTACAAACACTAAATCTGGAAAATGCAGATGATCTGTGCATTTGGCTACCTCCAAATGAATGCCCTTTCTCTGTTAAGGCAGCATACAATATATTAAATGATGGGGGTGTTCGAAACAGGTATTTTAAGTGCATTTGGGCCAGTGTCACCCCTTTAAAAGTCAAGCTTTTTGCTTGGCTAGTTATAAAGAACAAAAATCTGACTAAAGAAAATTTACAAAAAGAGCATGGGTTGGGTCCCCTCTATGCACTTTCTGTCAAGTAAGTATTGAGCATAATAATCACTTGTTTCTTAACTGTTCTTATGCCAGAAAAATTTGGGATTTCTTGCTAGCTTCACCTTTCTACCCTGGATTCTTCTCTGTGACAGATTTATTCCTATCTGTCCCCAATCTTAAATTCTATTTGCCTTATTCTGGGTGGATTATGTTGGTCCAAGTCATCCTCTGGTTGATTTGGAAAGAAAGAAATAATAGGATTTTCAGAAATTCTTGTAGTGATGCTTATGTTATAATTTGTGATATTATTTATTTCATGAACCTCTGGATAGACAACCTTGTGGCAAGTTTTGAGAAGGAGGAGATGAGGCTCTTTATGTCAGCCATTGCTGCTCAGCCACCTGACTCTTCCAGCCTTTCTATCCCTTCCTCCTCCAGAATTCCCTCTGGAGCCGACTCTTTGCCCCTTGATGACTCTGGAAGAGGCTCCCTGTCCCCTGAGGACCTTTGATGCTTCCTTTGTTAAGCATTGCAGCTTTGTCTGCTGGTGGTGTATCATTTGGACTTTGATTTTTGGGCTGTTTGCCTCTGGTGCTGTAATATTCTATACAAAACTATGTTTTTCTTACCGGGCATTTAAAGCCGATGAAATACATATCTAAACTTTTACCAAAAAAAACATTAGAAACAGGACTTGGAGGCTGTGGGTGCTGCTTAAGCTATCTTAACTGTAGTTGCGCACATAGTTATATGATCTCAGTCATATGACCTACAAAATAGGATCTCTAATACTGTAATACATAGGTTGCAGTTAGAAGGACTTCACGATTAAATCATGCAGTTCATATTCATCACTCACTGCCATCTTTGTTGTAAGCTGCAGCAGCAGCACAAACCGATTTCTCTTGTATGGAATTACAGTTTCTCTCTATTAGCTGCTCAAATAAAAAAAAGTAACCCCTATTATCATCAAGTAGACGAGTTTAATCAGACACACATACAATGAAGGTTAGAAATGCAATTTCCAATAAACAATTTTTAATGCAAGAGATTATCTCTAACTGAGAATTTTTCATGACTTCTAACATTGTTGTCATCCCTCTGTTAGCATGTCTCATTACTATCCATCAACGACAAGATGTCGTTTGACTAACAATTGTTCCTTCCACCTTGTGATGATGGTGAATTTATACTCATGTAGAAACAAATAGTTACAACACCACACACATGACTCCTTACTTCTTAATTGGTAGGTTTATTTCCTTCATTCTTGAGTAGACCCGGGATTCTCCCTGGCAACACTGGTGGTGACTAGTAGTGGAGGAATCCCACACTACTAGAAAAACAGGAAATCACGAGGACAAATGTTCTCGCTAAGTCCTCCCAATGTCCACGCAATTTCCTCGTTAATGACCTTTGCGAGGACAATAAGTCCTCAATAAATGCATCATCGTTAAATTTCAATTGCTAGTAAATTTCCTAGCGAAATCCTCGTAAGAAATTTTGCGAGGACTTGACGAGGACAGAAAGTCCTCGTTATGTCCTCGCTATTAGTCGTAATTTCTTCACAATGTCCACGCTAAGTCCTTGCAAAAAAATTAAAAAAAAATAAAAAATAAATAATTGCGAGGACTTAGCGAGGAAAATGTCCTCGCTAAGTCCTCTCAATAAAAAATATAAAAAAAATTAAAATTAGTTAAATGTTGAAGATGAACAAATACACGGCAAGATCCACATGATACTGCAGGACATATGCAACAGAAAACTACCCGATGCAACTAAAGCATTCAATTCTGAACTTTAATCATAAACATATACTATCATTTCTAGAACTACAAAAAACTGCAATAGTTGAATGTTGATGATGAACAAAAATGCGATACATACCAGTACACACAAGATTCCTACATGCACCATTTCGGAAGTCATGGAAAACTCGGTTCCGATGATCCTGTAACATCTTAGCATGTATATAGAAGCATGAATAACCAAGCTCCATGATTTTCTTTGCCAAGAGCTCTACTCGGTTTACAGAGTTGCAAAATATAATAGACTGGTTAATTTGAAGCTGCAAAAAAAGTCTCAACATGAGAGACAAGATCAATACAAAACTGGCACTAAATATAGGCAACAAAAAATAGTACCTTTGAAAATAGGGTATTCAGGCAATGAACCTTTTGCCTTTCTTCGACAAATGCATAATACTGGGTTATACCCTTAAGTTACAAACACACTGCACACAAGCTAACCAAGATCTTCTCTAGTACTAAAATTTACTACAAGGGACTGATATATAATTCACTATTCGTTAAATAAAAAGCTAGAGCATCATGGAAGTGGAATGACCATGTTACCTTTGTCGCGTCCCAGCACCTCCGAAGACTTGGATTTGAGGAATATAGCTTCAAGAAGCAGGCTAACAGATTGCAATGACATTACATTCAAGAAGCAGGTAATTTCGTAAACATATATGATAATGTTTTAGAGCAATAAGTTGAAATTCTAGTAAAAAGAATATTGACCATTAATGAACTGGCTAGCAAGTCCTTGTTGTAGTACCATGCCACATACCATAAAAACCTATGTGAGATACTAGCACGTCTTTTCAAGGAGTAATATATAATGTATCCACAAGGCACTGCTTGTTGAATGCATAAAACAAATAATGCACTAAAAATCTGGTTAGGAAAACAACATAAATTAACATCTGACAGGAGAAATAGAAGAAAACCAAATAGTAAGGTAACTAAAACTGATCATCTTATTGAAGAGAATCAAGCCAGAGTGCCCAACAGAAGTTACCAATGAGACTTGAAGCCCAGAGTGCTGAATCGATGAAAAGAACGACACTACAAACCTAGAATGCATAACCGATGATAAATATCAAAATCCAGAATATGCTCCAGTATATTGTACTACTAAGAGCAATACAAAAATAATATTCTCATAAAAGCAATGGAGATTTATTTCAATATTTCAAAATATTTGTTACATGTTGCAATTGCATATGATAACCTTTTCTATGTAGATTGCTACTTAAAACTTATTACTTGGCCCTTCATTGTAATGCTGCAATGATATTAACAAGTAACTGCATCAATGCAGAGTAAAATCAATGCACCAGAGGCTCTAGAAAAGTGTTCCTACCAATCTTCCATTGCCACCATACTAATTTCAGGTTTCTGTATTTTTTATACTAAGTCTTTAATTTCACATATATTACATTAATTTGAAATTACCCATTTTATTATTTCAGGTTTCCTCTTCACATGCGTTTGCCTATTGGTAACTATGAGCTTGCCTCATATTGTTTAGACCAAATAGTAATGTATCTCGTTTTGGAATTTTTCCAGTCAGACAGTAGCCCCCAACGTCTGTTTTTTTTTCACATTCAGCTATATGGAAAAAAAAATTGATTAAAATTTTATACTACTATAACCAAAAAAGTATACAATTTTAGGCATATTTTTTATCAAATATGATAACTATCAATTTCACACATATTTCAGAATCAATGTATGGAACATCAGAATAGCCTTTGGCCTTGGCTTCAACTTGTGCTTTCATAACCTGTATCGCATATAAGGGTCATAATTCCAAGCATGGTATTTACTCTGGTGATCACTTCAATGATATGAAGAACATAAGCATGTTGATCACAAGCACACTGTTTCAACCTTTCATTGAAACAATTTAAGTAAACCACAATGCTAATAAGTTAGACGAAATGAAATGCCAAACCATAATATCAGAGTTCAAATTAAACTACAGTTGAGTTTTACTAGACATATGATGGCTAACTCAACCTTGTAGTAGTTTCCAACAGGAGAAGCATAAACAAGAAATGTGTACTCAGGAACAAGCAGTGGACTAAGAACTTTCCTAGTTCCAATAAGCAAAGGTCTAATATACAAGGAACCTTTGCCTGTGGGAGGGACCTATATTGAAGTATTAAACATGGTGACAACTAAAATTAAGCAAACACATGATACAGTTTTTGTGAATATTAAGCTTGAGGTTCTTGAAATACCCAATGCTTGTTTGCCAAGACAATTAGCTTTACAGCATCCACGAACTGCTCAATTGTTGGCGAAGGCATGCACATATGATCTGCACCTACCCTCATCCACTTAGCATTCTCCTCAAGCCGAAAGAGCAAAAATGAACCATTCCTATATGCTTTTAAACCGTCAAATACTCCCTGAAGAAGAAAACTGAATATTGAAAAGGCAACAAAGAAAACAAATATATGGTTTTGAGAGTTTGTCTTTTAAATCGGAGTAAATACTATAAACATGAACAGGCACAGTAATAGTTATTTCATTATGTTATTAAGTGATGGGTGGTACCTTATATTATTTAAAATTCTTTTATTTATAGGGTTATTTTCATCTTTTAGTAATAAATGCAAGAAGGTTTTCTAGTTTGTCACATGAACTAAGAAAAAGGGGAGCAGGCTCTCGATGGCTATTGTTGTAACTCTCTAGATGAAAGCCTAAAGCGGTTTCTAGATATTTGACTTGAATCATTTGGAGGATTCTATACACAATGATAAAGAATCCTGATTGAATCAAATTTTCCTATCCAAGATAAATAATAATAATAGGAATAATTTGAAGCCAATTGCATGAATTTATACATTCCACACAGTTCTAACTAAAAATATTGATCTTGCTTTCCCCTGCAAGAAAGATTATTACCTACAATCACCTATCAAACTACCTTAATTTTGCTCCAATCCTTCCTGGCATTATCAACATTTTGCACCTCCATAATTTACTAAACGAATACCATCCCAAAAGTCTTGAAACCCTTCTTCAAGTAAATGCTTTATTTAAACCTAACATCTCAGTAGAATTTAACCACAAGTTCATACAATGCAGCAGTCGCACATAAGAAGTAGAGAAAAAGGTAGCATCTTTGCATACCTTGCTTCTACAAGAAATCCCCATCATCATAGCTTGGAAGCAATGCCCTTCCTCTTCTTCTCCACATCCCCCTCCACCTCCAACCCCACAGCTCTACACAGGTTGGGGAACGCCCCCATCCTAATGGAAGCATACAGCTTCCCATCCCACTTCCTCCTGGCCAACTGCTTCGCCAACCTCATTGCCGTCTCCACCGTCTCCTTGCCACTCCCATCGACCAAATCCATGCCCCCCTCTCCACCGCCTTCATCGCTGCGATCTTCCACGTCCGTAGCGCCATATCCCTCAGGACTTTGGAATCCCTAAACTTCGCCCTTATGATCTCCATGAAGTAGGGCAGGAACGGGAGGCCGATGTCGAGCTCGCTCATGTAGAGGACCCCACGGTCCCTACGCATTGCAACGTAGTCGTGGCAGACGACGAGCATGAATCCGGCGGCGACGGCGTCGCCGATGACAGCGGCAACGATAAGGAGGGGGAGGGAGAGGAGGTCGGCGATCAAAGGGGCGAAGAGGGAGACGATGTGGGAGAGCATCTCACGGGCGGAGAAGAACGGAGGAGGAGGAGCAGGATTTTGAGGGATGGAAGGAGAAGTGTCGAATAACTTGGGACGTTTTGGGCGGAGGAAGGTTAAGGGATGGAAGAGAGAATGAAGTGAAGTGGTGGTTAAATTTTTAACGCTTTAATCTTACATAGTGTTGAGTGACGATTATAGGTAAATTAATTATAGTGAAAAATTAATTTTTTTTTTAAATTATTTCTTATATTTTTTTATTTTTAACATTTTTAGTGAATTTTATAAATAAGAAATAAGCTAGTATTTTTAAATAAGTTGGTTTTTTTAACGTGTTTGATTTAATTTTTTATTTATAAGTAATTATTTCCAATAAGTTATGAAAAATAATCGTTAACTATGGTCTAATTCTATAGTTAATTTGTGGTAAAAATAAGTTTTCTTTACTATAAAAATTTTAGCCATAGATATTTCATATTTAACCAAGGTATGTAACTATGGCTAAATAATATTTTGTTTTATTATTTAAAACTTATGTATCTGTGGTTATTTCGTAGTTAAACATATCAATTAGCCATGGATTTATTGTCTGTGGCTAAAATCAATGGCTAAAACCTTGTTTTCTTGTAGTGAAACTCAAACATCAAATAAGCTCTCCCTTAATTTAAGCATGGGTAAAAGAAATTATATATATTTAAAAAGATATCCAATCATAATACTTATGATAGAAAATAGAAGATATTCCATAAGCATAAAAATCATATTCATATATCATCAAAATCAATTTTCATAAGATGATCAATTAATCGTGTATCATATTTAGAAATAAAGGATATTCAATAAGCACGTGAGTCATCGATTTTTATAAAAGATATTTATTCCTATTCATATGATAGAAATAAGTTATTTTCAAAATACTCCCTCTATCAACAAGCATAGGTAAAAAAAATTATTTAGTAAAGCTCAGTATGCTCCTCCTTTCATCAAGCATGTGTAAAAAATTAGTTCAATGAAAATCCATACATATTATAGCTAAAGAATCACAATAATCCATAATCCAATCATGATAATAAATAAAGCACTAAATAATATGTCAATCAAGTGCAATCACATATAAAATTTGTAAAATTTCTTCGTTTGGTTCAATCATGCATATAATGATTTAAATTTTTGATCAAAGGCAAAGATATCAATTATTAGAATGATCACAAGTCATGATTAACATTTCAAAAATTTGTGCAAGAAATCAATAATTTGTTTTGAATCAAAAAATTCAAATTGTCGAATATTTCGATAAACTGAAGCAATTTAGTAGATCAAAATCTGGGTAACATAAGCACATGATAAAATTTTTGAAAATCATTGTAACGACCCAAACTTGTGGCGACAAATTTGGTATGTTGCAATCTAAGATTGCGTGGGGCTGAAGAAAGGAATCAATATCTGTGACACTTGGGCCTGATTATCCATTTTAATTGTAAACCATGTAATTAATTGTAATATTGTATAAATAGTTTACTAATAGATAATCTGTTGTTTCTTGTGATTGTGTGACTATTTAGTTGGCTTTCTATGTACTTGTTTGTGATTTGGGACTAATGTGGAGTATGGTTTGAAGATGCACAGTCACCTTGGTTTACATGCCTGTCTTTTCTTATTTTTCTCCTTCTTTTTCCTCTGTCTCTCTCTCCCTCTCTCACGAGCCACACCATCCTCGTCTTCTTCTTCTCCGACCCTTGCCACCACGAGACGACAGCCCGTGCCTCCCCATCCTCTCCGACGCGATGGGAGGCTAGCACGACATGGAGGAAGAGAAGATAAAAAAGGGCAGAGGTAGGAGGAAGGGAGGGGAACCTGGAGAGAAGGAAGGAGAGGAGGAGCGGCGCACGAGCTGGTGGTGCCCTGTCCGCGTGGCTCGCTAGCAAAGAAGGAAGGAGAGGAGGAGCGGCGCACGAGCTGGTGGTGCCCTGTCCGCGTGGCTCGCTAGCAGAGAAGGCTTCGCCGAGGCAAGGAGAGGCTCACCAGAGTTGGGAGAGTTTGTCGGAGGAGGTACGCGACCCCTCCTCCTCCGTTCTTCTCTTACAGCATGATATGTTAAATGCATGAAAATGAGAATAAATGCATGAAAAATCGTAGAAAAATAGTAGAATGAATGGAAATGTGTTGTATAGCATGAATATGTAGATATCATGCAGTTAAGATAAAAATTTGTAGGTTTATATGAGATTTAGGGATGTAAGCCACAGTAACTCAAAACGAGCTTCATCCGTTTGTGATTTTCGTATGAATTGCATAGTGAATGGATTGATGAATGATTTGAGGGATTTTGAAGTAGACTCAAGGGTCTACACTCCATGATTTAATTGTGTTTTGTGTGCTTATTTGTGGGGTCCGCCAGAGGCTCCCAATTTCGACGAATGTGTTGTCTGAAACAAGGGAGGTGCCCTAGTCACGAGCAATTCGGTATGCCGAACTGAGTTCGGCATACAGAATTCCTGTCAAATTAAGCCAAGATACTTGATTTCGATAGACCGAAATCACCTAGTCGATCGAAATCACCTGGTTGACCGAAATAGGGAGTTTCGGTATACCAAAAATGTTTGGTATACCGAACTAAGAATTGTCAGTATACCAAATCTGGTTTTGTTCTGTCGATTTTGCCCTGGCCTAGATATATACAAATGTAAATATAAAATGAAAATAAAAGGTTTTAGATGGACAATGAGCATAGGTTAATTGTGTTTTCCCCATGTAAATGTCATGGAGGAATATGTAAACCCAAATGGGTAAATTTGGGAATGGTCTTGGGTTTGAAACCATAAAAATGATTAAAGGTGATTAAATGTGTGGTTTTGGGCATAAGACCCAATTTATGGTTTTAAAGCATGGTTTTAAATGAATTGAGTTGGGACCCTAGTAGAGGGTCATGTGTTGCTTGGAACAAGTTCTCGCAACGAAAAAAATGAAATGAAAAATGGATTTGCCAAGGAAAACTTTAAGAGTTTTGAAAATAAAACACAAGTAAGGTGTTAAGGAACCATAGGGGTTGGTGTCAACAATGTGGTAAGAGTATGAGACTCCAATGAAACCAATTGTCAGATATGACTGTGGTTACAGAGCTTGAGACGGTGTAGGCTGAGCCTAGGTATGTGGGCCTGGGTGTTCGGGTCACCGAACTCGTGACGGTGTAGGCTGGACCTAGGAATATGAAATCTAGGTGTCCGGGTCACCGATGGTGTAGGCTAAGCCTAGGTTATTGAATCTAGTTCTTTGGGTCACTAATGGGACGTCAGATAAAGATGTATTCCCATACATATAAGAAAAGAACTTGAGGTTAGTTGGCGGGGGCGGTGTCCTTTGGCAAAGGGAACTTCACCACGGTAGTGCAGAGAGGTAAGAGAAATGATGTCCTCACCTACTACTTGTGTGCCTGGTTACCCCTGATCAAGGTAACATTAATACAGAAAAGTGGAAAAGAATATGAAAAGTGTGTGGTTTGTGAAATGAAAGAAATGTAGTTTCGCTAGGATTGGACTTATGAATAGTCCTAAAATCCTAGAATCGAATAAGAATTGTGTTTTAACCAGTTACCAGTCAGTATTTATGATTTTGGTTTTGAGTCCTGTGAGGCATTGTGTTTTAGACTGGACCTGGTCGAGTATGTGAATTTTTCAGAATATGAGAAAAGTTTTGAAAAAGTATAAAAGCAAGAAAAATGAGTTTTGGAAAGAATGTGGTTTTGGAACAAATTCCAAATGTTAAAAAAAAAACGAAAAGTGTATTTTGAGAAAAAAACTTGGTTGTGGGAATGGAATTCCAAATGATTTCAAAGGAAAAGAAAAGGATGTTTTAAAACTAGTTTTTTAAAAGAAAACCAAGTTTTATAAATTAAAAGTTGTATTTCTAGCGTTTTGTCGAATTTTTGCTGTTGTGCTTGGGCCACATATTGGGTGACTTAGATGTCACTCACGCGTGCTTTGATTGGTTTTCGGTGCAGATCGTGTGCAGTTGAGTTTCGGTGCCAGAGGAGGAGCTTCTAACCACACATCGTTTCCTGAAGGTGAGCCTTAGATATAGTTATTTAATTATTGCTGTAATTAGAGTAATTTTGCTTATGATGCTGTAATCTTGGTAGCATGCCCGGGATTGGGGCATTACAGAGCGGTATCAGAGCTAAGGTTACACCTTGTGCACTGGCTTAGTGATGTCCGGTCTAGTGGCTCCCCATGACTGCACAATAGAGAGTCGTGCATCTGAATTTTTTGGTTGTTGTGTTTTATTGTGTTGACAGGAAGATGTCTCGCTGAGGCCGTAGTCTTAGCAAGGCTCCAGTACCCAACTCCGAGACAGGAGAGGACAGTGCATGGAAGGGTATGAGATGAGAGTTTGGTGAGATGATGAGGGGATTCGCCCTATCCTTCGGCAACACCAGCATGGATGAGGCGAAGGGAGACCTATGTATTAAGCAGTTCCGTCAACTTGGCGAGCCGACTTTTGATGGGCGCGGCATACCAGAGGAGTGTGGGGCATGATTCCTGGAGGTGGAGAAGATCCTAGAGAGGATCGAGTGTCTAGTAGAAGAAATGGGTCCTGATCGCAGCGTTCCAACTTAAGCGTGTTGTGGATCATTAGTGAAGGGTCGTACATCGCACCAAATTCCCAAATGCGTACCTGTTGATTATCTATTGGGAAGAGTTCCAAGAGGCATTCTATGAAAGGTTTTTCCCTGAGCACGAGAGTGATAAGCTGGACAGAGAATTCAGGAACCTGAAGTAGGGGAGCCAGATCGTAAAAGGTGAGAACTAGTATAGCTGTATGAGTTAGATCCTGTCTTGTAATAATGAATCCTATTTGTGATCAACACTATCTTTTATTATGATTATGGTTATGGTTATGGTTATGGTGTGTTGATGATAGGATCTTTTCTTGTGGCTGATCGGATGGCTTGAGTCTTGTTTGACTCTGAGAGTTCATTTTCTTTTGTCTCCGAGTCATTTGTTTCTGAGATCGGGACCATACCAGCCAGATTGGCATTCCACCAGGATGTCGTCACTCCATTAAGAGAATATAGTCTAGTGTGGAGGTATTTGAGACCAATTGATATTGAGCTGGCGAACAGGAATTTTCAAGCCAGTTTGATTCTAATGAACATGTACGATTATGATGTTATCATGGGAATGGACTAGCTAGCACGGTATTCAGCCGTAATAGATTATGCCAAAAGAAGAGTTTTGGCAGAGTGTCCAAGCCAAGGCTGGTGTGTAGTACAAGGCACCAGACCAGGTGAACCCAGAAAAGTGATTTCTGCTATCAAGGCCTATCATCATTTGGTAAAAGGCAGTGTGGGCTATTTGGCCTGTGTGACAGTTTCTATTTCACCTGTGATTGAGATTCAAGACTTACCGGTGGTACGGGAATATCTTGATGTTTTTCCAAAAGAATTGCTTGATATGTCACCACATAGGGAAGTGGAGTTTGTGATTGATTTAGTACCCAGATCAGGTCCTATTTCCAAGGATCCATACCAGATGGCACCCACAAAATTAAGGGAGCTTTGGAATCAACTACAGGAACTGATGGATAAGGGATTCATTCGTCCCAGTGTTTCTCCTTGGGGAGCATTGGTTCTATTTATTAAGAAGAAGGATGGTTCACTTCAGCTCTGTATAGACTACCGAATGTTGAACCAAATCACTGTAAAGAACACGTATCCACTGCCCAAGATCGACGATTTGTTCGACCAGTTGTAGGGAGTATTGGTATTTTCCAAGATAGATTTGAGATCTGGATACCATCAGTTGAGGATCAGTGAGCCAAATGTGCAGAAGACAACCTTTTGCACCCATTATGGACATTTTAAGTTTTTCATGATGTCATTCGAGTTAACGAATGCTCTGACTACTTTTATGAACTTGATGAATATGGTGTTTAGGCCTTATTTCGATCAGTTTGTGGTCATCTTTGTGGATGATGTTCTGGTGTATTCTCTAGATGTTTAGACCCATCAGAGGCATTTGAGGATCGTACTGAAGACATTGAGGCAACACCACCTTTATGCCAAGTTCTCCAAGTGTAAGTTTTGGTTGGAGGAGGTGTCCTTCCTTGGTCATATCATTTCAGGAGAAGGCAACAAGGTAGATCCAACCAAAGTTGAGGTTATGAGCAGTTGGGCCAGACTGAAGACAGTAACTAAGATTAGAAGTTTTCTCAGCCTAGCAAGATATTACAAGAGATTTATCCAAGATTTCTCCAAGATTGCTGCACCGTTGACCAGATTGACCAGAAAGGCAGTGCACTTTGCCTAGAATTAGCAATGCGAAGAGAACTTCAACGAGTTGAAGGCTCGTCTGGTATCAACCCTAGTTTTCACTTTGTCCTTTGGGAGTGGTGGTTTCACAATTTATAGTGATGCCTGTGGTACTGGTCTGGGGTATGTATTGATGCAGCATGGTAGGGTGGTGGCATATGCCTCGTGCCAGTTGAAAGATCATGAAAAGAATTATCCCACTTATGATTTGGAGATGGCAGCTGTTGTGTTCGTCTTGAAAATTTGGAGGTATTATTTATATGGCGAGCAGTTCGAGGTGTATATAGACCATAAAAGTCTAAAGTACATCTTTACTCAAAAGGATTTGAACCTGAGACAAAGGCATTGGGTGGAGTACACCAAGGATTATGATTTCAGTCTGTCGTACCACTCATGTCATGGCTAGCCTGATGATTCATGAATGGAAATTGTTAGAGGAACTAGTGGAGTGCAGGCCTGTAAGACAGACTCAGGAAACTGCTAGAGTGGTGTTGGCCAATTTGTCTATTCACTCGAAGATGATCGAGGTGATTGTCACAGCTTAGCAATATTATTCTTTTGTGTCAAACATTTAGAAGAAGCTGGAAGCTGGTAATGCCCCTTACTTTTCAGTCGGGGTAGACAATGGGTTGAGGTATGATTTGAGATTGTATGTACCTCAAATAGAGAACAAAGAACAGTCTGCTGAATGAAGCTCACCACTCCAGATATATTATTCACCGAGGAAGCACCAAGATGTATAAAGACCTGAAGAGGAAATTCTGGTGGCCTGGGATGAAGAGAGAAATTGCTAAGTATGTGGTAAAGTGTGCAACTTGCCAGATGGTGAAAATAGATCACTAGAAGCTTGGAGGGACTTTGCAGCCTCTAGACGTTCCAGTGTGGAAATGGGAAAATGTGTCGATGGATTTTGTGATGAGTTTGCCACGAACTCGAAGAAAGAATAATACAGTTTGGGTGATAGTGGATCGCCTTACAAAATCGGTACATTTCTTGCCAATGAGGGTGAATCTTCCAATCGGTACATTTCTTGCCATGTCGGCTTCGTAAGCCTTTTACTGTACGCTCTTGGGTGATGGAAAGCCAAAATAAATGGAAAACCATGACAAACTGAGGGAATCACGGAAAATGAGGAGAAAACTAGACTCGGGACATAGCTAAAAAGCGTGCTCCGAGCCAGGAAGAAAAGATGGAAAGAAACCGTGCAAAATGATGCAAAAAGCGTTCAAAATGCAAGTGTGTGTGCAAAATCGGAGAATACGGGGGGTTTTCTGTAAAAAGCCCAAATCTGAGGAAAACCAGAGTCCGAAAGCTCAAATCATCGAAAAGCACATAGAAAACCATATTCCATGCATGCATGCCAAATCCAGGGTCAAACGGGCATTCCTAGTGCAAATAAAGTCCTCTAGGGGCTAAAATGCAATTTACCCACTAATGCATGCAATGTATGTTAATTCTACACAAAATCAGGAGGAAAATGTAATAAAATGTTTCAAAAATGAATCAGAAATTTTTTAGGGGTAAAACAGTCATTTTACCCTTGAAAACAACAATTCAAAACAGTTTGAACAAAGTATAAGGGCTAAACTGCAAAATGCCCAGCAATCACAGCAATCAGAGATGTTTTTTGACAAGTTCAGGGGTTTTTATGCAATTAACCAGCAGAAATATGCATTCAGATACATTTTTGAAAGTATGAGGACTTCTGTGCAATTTTTACAAAGAAAATGAACTGTCAGACTAGTTTTAAGAAAGCTTAGGGGTTTGAATGCAATTTTCACAGAAAATAGAACTTTCAGAAAGT
>JAMKQA010249135.1:0-14318 GCA_024699735.1 Posidonia australis | reverse complement strand
GGAGTTCTAGTTGGGTTGCGGGCTTGCTATGGGTTTAGGGTTGGTTCAAGGGTCAGCCACATCCAAAGCAACATCTGGAAAATTATCAATGAGTCACCTCAAAATCGAGGTGTCTACAGATGCCCCTCCCTGAGCGAGGTCGAGGGACAAAAGGAACCAAGACCGATGCTCAGGGTTGACAAGATACACCCATTTTGAAGTTACAGAAGGATGGTGTTTGCTGTAGGCAGTAAGTCACTTATCCGGCGGATGCACCGAAAGTCATGACTTGTTGCCAAATGCAAATGCAAAATGCATGCACCTACTGATCTAAATGCGGGGGATGTGATGCTAATGCGAGATGCCAATGCAAGAGCCGATGCTGAAGGCCGATGCGAAACTAATGCTAATGTTGAAAACACAAGGCAAAAAAACTCTGCCAGTAGAAGAAAGCATTGGCAAGAAAATGATAAGTTGTCAGACTCATCAGCCGGATTATGAGGTTATCAACCTAAAGACGGGATATGACAAGGTAATCAAGTCTTGTCAACTCGGACACCTGACAGCATGACGGTTGTCAACTGAGTAGTTGGGGATACCAGCCCAAGAATAAAAAAGGGGGGCATGACAAATAGATTATTTGTCAAGCAAAGTAGGGCCTAGTCCGCATGGACCAAGGGCGAACAAAGAGATTTCGCGCCCGCAAAAACTCAAAAAGGGAAAAACAAAAGGACCCTGACCGCCCGATCAGAGGGTCCAACAACTAGATTCCGCGCTCGCGAAAATCCAGAAGTGAAAAGAAACAAAGAGGACCTTGACCGCCTGGTCAGAGGGTCAAGCAACTGGATTTCCTGCCCGGGGTAATCCGAGGGAAGGGTTAGGACCCTAAGGAAAATCGAGAAAGGGGCTAGGACCCTAACCATCTGGTCAAAAGGTCGAGCCATGGGATTTCCTGCCCAAGGAAATCTGAGAGAGGGGCTAGGACCTTGACCATCCGGTCAAAAGGTCGAGCCATAGGATTTCCTGCCCAAGGAAATCCAAGAAAGGGGCTAGGACCTTGACCATCCGGTCAAAAGGTCGAGCCACAGGATTTCCTGCCCAAGGAAATCCAAGAAACCAAGGACTTTAACCGCCCGGTCAAAGTCAAGGAGCTGGATTTCGCGGCTGCGGAAATCCAAATGGGCAAAAGACCATGACCGCCGGGCCAAGATCAAGCAAGCTGGATTTCGCGCCTGCGGAAAATCCAAAAGGGGCAAACGACATTGACCACCTGGTCAAAGTCAAGCAAGCTAGATTCCATGCCTGTGGAAATCCGAAGGGGCAAAGGACCTTGATCGCCCGGTCAAAGTCAAGCAAGCTAGATTCCGCGCCCGTGGAAATCCAAAGGGGCAAACGACATTGACCGCCCGGTCAAAGTCAAGCAAGCTAGATTCCGCACCCGCAGAAATCCAAAGGGGCAAAAGACCTAGACCACCTGGCCAAGATCAAGCAAGCTGGATTCCACGCCCACGGAAAATCCAAAAGGGGCAAACGACATTGACTGCCTGGTCAAAGTCAAGCAAGTTGGATTCCGCGCCCGCGGAAATCCAAAGGGGCAAATGACATTGACCACCTGGTCAAAGTCAAGCAAGCTGGATTCCGCGCCTGCGGAAATCCAAAGGGGACAGAAGGGTCTCATCTGCTCAGGAGGAGATCCCGGAAAAAAAAGCGATGACCCCAAGATTATTCCCCTGGAAGGAACTGCAATATGCTGATTGCCGAGGTTGCGGTGCGGAGACTGGCACTCCTGTCGAGATGCATGTTCAAATCTCTTGTTTGCTGTGATTCTCCAAATTGCTTGCAAAAGGTGAGGACTTATGTGCAAATATCCACAACTTTGGGGTTTTACTGTAAATTGCCCAACCACAACTGTCTTCTGATTGCTGTATTGCCACCGTGCTATGACATTTTAGATTCTGCTGTATATCAACAAATGTCTGTTTTAAATTAAGCTTCCCACGTTCCTTGTGGGTTGAATTGCAAATGTGTGAAACATAGGGGGTTTTCTTCAAATTACCCCATGTGGTGCATTTTGTGGGCCATGTGTTTAACACTGCATACTCTGCACTTGGTGCATAAGCTGTGAGGTACTAGGGGCTAAAACGCAATTGTCACGGTTATTTTGCATTTTGAACCCTGACTTATTTCACACGTGGGTCCCACTAAATAACTGCCATAACTGCCAAGAAATATTTCATTCCTCTCTGCTACTTGGGATTGCAAGGGGCTGCTGCTCTGTTTTTCATGGTTCTGTTGATTTGATTTCATATCCCAACATGCATAAAGTTTTTTTTCTTTTTAAATTATTCTTCTCCCAAGGGGCATGTGCCTTTTCTTCTTCCTCCCCATTTCTTTTCCTCATCTCCATACAAAACCCGCCTCTTCTCCCTCTCTTCTTCTCGACGGAAACCTACTCCTTCTTCCCCTCTCATTCACAGTGGCAGCGCGCAAGAGGTGCGCCGACGAGGTGCTTGCTGCTGGTGCGCACGTGAGGTGCGTCGACGCGGTGCAGCGGGGTGCGATGGGCGGTTGTGGCTGCAACATGGTCGACGACAGCATGGACCCGACTCTCTAGGATTGGCTGGACCGAGGATCGTCGACTGAGGTAACTCCCTTGATTTCCTCTCTTGTGCTTGTGCGTGCTTGTCCCTCTGTTTCGGGTGGTCGACGGCTGGACAAAGCTCCGACGGGCTGTGCGAGTGGCGGGTCTGTTCTGTGCAAGAGGCAGCGGTGGCCACGGGCTTGCCTGCAGTTGCGGTTGGATGTCGTAGCGGTGGCGGGTTCTAGAGGACTGGACCGCATGGTGGCTACGTGGGCTTGGCGATTGGCTGCGGTTTGAGTGGTAGGCTTGGTGATTGGTCACCGGCAGTGCTGCAGCGAGTAAGGGCTATGGCCTGCGATTGCAGTTGGAGGTGATAGCTGATAGTGGTGGCTGGATGGGTCGACCGTGTGATGCTGGTGGTGGAACGGGCTGTGGTAATGGAATATTGGTCGTGTGCTGGTGGCAGGCTGAAGTGGTGATGTTTTTTCACGGCAGTGAGAAAGGGGTGATGGGTTTAAGTAAAAAGGTTTGCTGCCATGTATATTGACTGAACCGCCATATTGCTTCTTATGCCAATTAGAATGTAATTCCATCATAAGCTGCTTTGAATCAGTATTGGCCATTTTGAATCACCTATCTGCTGACCTATGCTTGAATAAAATAATAGCCCACATAGAATGTTTCTTGTTCAGCCCTCTCCTGTCTTTTCATGCCTCAATAGCCAGAGTATAAAATATTGTCACATAATTTGCACATTTTCACGTAATACTGAGCTGTCACTGTATGCTTGCCTGTACTTGTATTTCTGCCACTATATGCTGTAATGCTTTGAATGCTATGCCCCTTGGCTGTTATGTCAATGAAAGTAATGCCAAATTTAATTTCGGCATATTTTGCATTCGTCATGCCTACTATTGCTGTTTGACTCTTGGTTTGGCTTTTCCTTTCCACAGGATGACCCAGTTCCCAAGGCGGGGACCCCACAATCTTCGTGGGACATGCCTTCTAGCTCCCATTCTCGGCGGCGAGGCAGTTCTTCGAGGTCACGGGCCTCTAGCAGCCTGACTCTTGTTGTTCCCATTGAGGTAAACCAAAAAATGAATTGCAAATGAGTATTTAAATCTAGTGTTTTCTGACAAATGCATTCTCAGGAGTCGAGAAATTTTGTGGGGTGGTTGCTGAGTGACCATCATATCTGCGAGAGTCTCGAATTTGGGGTAATTTTCTCGCTTTGATGTACTTTAACTGCTATCTGCCTTTGACTTGTCTTTAACTTTATTCTTGACATTTCAGGAAGAGGACGCGAGTCGGATCATGTGATGCCATTGGGGCCCGATGCTCGAACATTTCCATCGCTTACCGGATTTTTTGCAGGACTTCCTCCTCCACCAGTCTCCATTTGGAGGTTTGCTGCATCTACCCATCATTCACGGCCATTACAACTTCTTCAGAGCCTTGGTAGAAAGATGGAGGTTTGAGACGCATACCTTCCATTTGCCATTTGGTGAGCTGACTGTCCAGCCTGATCAGTGGGCTCTGCTGACGGGCCTTCCTTTTGGTGACGAGCCCATTATAGGTGAGACCACCCACGGCTTCCACCTTGCGCCTGCACATTTGGGCTGTGTCCCTCCTAAGCCACCTAGGGGGAAACATATGATCACCGTGGGGTGGTTAAGAGAATGGGACAAATTCTGGCCCAACCCTATGCTTGATAGTGAGGAAGCAGATTTTGTACTGAGGCACTTTCTACTGGAGCTGCTCGCTATGATCTTCTGCGATTCATCGGCCTACTGTATCCATGCTGACTAGATTGCGTATCTGACCAACCTGGAGCATCTGGATCATTACCATTGGGCTGGTGCTAGCTACACTTGGCTGATCTATGGGCTCGACAATGTGGTCAAGCTTTGGCGTCGTTCTTATGTGGGGTTATACCCTCTGTTGACTGTAAGTATTTGCTTCTGTTACTTTGCAAAACAAATTTCCTTTATGCTTTATATTTGATAAACTGACTTGTGCTTGCATTTACAGTATTGGATCATGGAGCACATCACCAGAGGGCATTGCTTTGGCTGCCTGTGGGACGAGCTCCTGCCCCTTCCCCGCCAGTGGGTCGAGCCTGACCACCGGGCTGCTGCTGGGGTGTTTAGCTATGAGCCCTATCGGTATTGCTGGACCTGGTAGAACTCGAGGATGTAAGTTTCTTCTGCCATTTAACTTTGCATGCTTGTTGTACTTCGTTTACAATTCCCTATTTCTGTAACAGGTCCACCTACGCCCTTTTGCTCGATATGATGGCTTCAACTGGGCTCCCTTGAACTCTGGCCGTGTTCTTAGGGATAAACAGGTGAAATTTTATTGCATGAAGAAGTCGGCCTACTACCTCCCAGGGCGTGTGCGGCATCAGTTCTCGGATGTATTTTGCATTCCTGCCCCTCCTTCTGCCGACATGGATCGCCCGACTACAACTCGCTCGGTTGCTAGAAGCCAGCATGTAGCTGCCATAGCTTCTCAGGACAGGCACGTCCTTCGAGAAGTCAACTACACAGACTACCTTGCTTGGTACAGGCGTGTGGGGAAGCCGTACCTATTCAAGGAGGCAGTGCGGGATAGCCAGCATGGGATGTGGTATGCCTCTAGCTGGGCCTAGGTACAGGATTTCCATTTCTACTTTTCGTTGCTATTGTGTGAACTATGACAGTCTGACATTCTCTATAATTCACAGGGCTTCGAGGAGCAATTTGGCACCTTCTATGCTGACATCCACCGAAAAAGGGTAAAATTCTTACTTTGCAAACTACCCTCTTGACTGTACCTGACACATCTGTTATTTTACAGTAGCTGCGCTGGCGCAACATCATCCGGGTATGCTTCTCTCTTCTGCCCCTGCTGCCACTTTAAAAATTCTTACTGCTAACATAGGTTTGATTTTGCTGCAAGACTTTCCTGCCCAGGGAGTGAATGTAGCCAACAGCGGGGATTTCACTATGGAGGCGTCTAAGGAGGATCGTCAGACACCGAGGTTACCCAGGCGATTCACGACTCTGCTCCCTGCTCTCAGGCTGCCGCAGCTGCTTAGTGGCCAAATCACTTGACGAGGCAACAGACTCCTATCCGAGTAATTCCAAAAGGCAGCATCTGGCGAGGAAGATTCAGATAACGAGTAGCTTTTACTTGTAATTTATGGAAATTCTGTAATAATGCTGGCACATTGTAACCCCTTCTAAAAAATTTATAAGAAAATTTTTGATTTTGTGATGCACCCCTCGGGGTTTTGTATGTGCAGGTTGTATGCAAAAGCATTCCGTGCAGGGTTAAACAAATGGCGCCGATTTTGGCGATGTCCACATTTAGAGGAGGTGCTGCTGAAATTTTGCAGTCATTCCAGGCGCCACCTAGGTGCGCCGCATAGGTGCGCGTCCAAAAATGGCGAGTTTTGTTTTCCTTTTTTGCTGAAAACCCTTTTTGTTCTTCTATATAAGCCCGCGCCCTGCGAGAAACAACGCCGTCTTTTCTAAAAAACACGGCGGTAGACCTTGCTTCTTCACTCTTTGCTTATTTTTTGATCTTTCTGGGCACGGATTCCGCATTACCAAGGTAAGGGCTACTGCATACATGTATTTTCTGCTGCTTTCCTATTGCTTTTCCTGCAGATTTGCTTCACATTATATCACTTTCATGGCAAAAAACTTCAGAACATGCTACTTGATTTTGCAAATGCTTCTTGTATCATATTCTGCTAGATTGCTATGCTTGTCCCACGTTTACGTCAAGTTCTGTCTTTTTACTGCCATATTTGGTTCAAATCTGTGCCTGCAGAGTTACCCTACCATGGTTACCCCTAAGCACTGCTCTGATGCTTTACTTGGCTGGATTGACGCCTTAACAGCCGATGATCGGATGCAACTCCGGATCTGGGGTATTTCTTCCTCCCTCCTGAGTATAGCCAAGGTGGAGGTTAATTGGCATCTGTTGTGTGCCGTGGCCCGATTTTGGAAGCCAGCCCTACATGTTTTCCGCTTTGGGCAAGTGGAGATGACTGTAACTCTGGAGGAAGTTAGATGAATCTGTGGCCTGTCCCCGTTCATGTCCCCGCCAATGTTTACCTGCTATGACAGTTATGTACATGTCGTGAGCCGACTCACATGTATCGCAAAAGATGTCTGTGAGGAGAAACTCATCTGCCGAGATGGTCCTACACCCATGCTGCGCCTGGATTATTTTGATGCAATCATTGGTGCCCACTCTTCCATGGGTACCTTGTGGCTTTATTGCTTTGTACTGCGTGTCCTTGGGGAGCTGATCTTTAGTCATGGTAGGACGACTATGGCTATCGAGGTAGCAAAAATAGCCTGGGCAGTAGTTGTTCGCCAGATCGACTTGGCCCCTATCCTTCTTGCCGAAACCTACGTTGGTTTGGATCGAGCATTGAAACGCTCCAGCCATTCCTATGGGTGTGGCGCCCTGGTGTAGGTAAGCAAATCATTGACATTTAATTATTCTGTTGTGTGCTCTTATTAACCATGATCCCATTTTTGCCAGGTTTGGTTTGCTGCCAATATGGGAATGAAAATTCTGTGCCCTCGGCCTTCTGCTTTTGAAGCCTATAACCACACTCATCATTCAAGGACACTCCCGGGGGTACAAGAACTGTGCGACAAACTGCGGAATCTCGATGCGGATTCTGTGACATGGTGCATCATATCCTCGGCATCCAGGACCTTTACTTCCTTCTTCAATGCCACGGACATGCGACTCATGGTTCTCCCTGGATTCTCTAGAGGCGTGGAGTATCACCCCGTCTAGGTCCTTTGCCAGTTCGGCTTCTGCCAAGACTCTATTGAACAAAGCCCCTACCCTGACCGATTAAAAAAGCATGTTGTTGGCTCAAATGCATCTACTTCAGAGTTGGCCCGACAAATGAGTGCTGGTATCAAGTCTTCCGGTCTTGCCAATATTAAAGGCTCTGGCTGTACAGCAGAAGATGAGGCTGAGATAAGGGAGACATGGCCCCTGAGCGAGATTCCGCCTAGTGGCACTAATTTCACGGGGGCTAGCAGTTCAAAGAGGCCTCGAGCTGATTAGCGATATTTGTATTCATGATAGGCCATAATAAAATTATTGACATTGATGTCACTTTGCATTGCTTGTATTGGTTCTTATAAGTCCACATCTGCTTTTCAAGATCAATTAATTGGCATATCCCTGATTTCAAATCCCTCCATTTTAAAGAAGTGACTATCATGCCCCTGGCCGAATGCTTACTTGCCCAAACCACGACTCATAAGGCAGCTGACATGCCCCTGGTCGAAATGCGAACAAAATGCCCTACAGAATAAATGCAATTATGCTTGACTAAAATGCGCCTTAGCCAAATGCTTACACGACTCATAAGGCAGCTGACATGTCCCTGGTCGAAATGTGAACAAAATGCCTTGTAAAATAAATACAAATATGCTTAACTAACATGCGCCCTAGCCAAATGCTTACACGACTCATACGGCAGCTGACATGCCCCTGGTCGAAATGCGAACAAAATGCCTTGTAAAATAAATACAAATATGCTTGACTAAACTAAATGCTGTGCAAAAGACACAAATGCAAAGAAATGGTTAATTGATATATTGGTGCCCTCAGCGCCAAGGAAGTCTGTTTTGCCTACGATAGAAGGTGACACTATCCTCAACTCGTGCGACACTAACCTAGGCACTTAGGTTTATTTGTGGCTCTCCTTCAGATTTATGGGCCTCATGCCAAAATCTTGGGATCCTATATCTACTCTTTTGAGGATTCATTTTCTTTTCTCCCACATAGGCATGCTAACTGACCCTACTCCTGCTCGAAGGTAATAAACACTTATTCTGAGAGGGGTGGCTGCTATTTCCCTTGTGCTGAAGGGGTGGCTAGTCCCTTTGGGCTTAGTAAATGCATGCTTCGACTCCTCTCCAAGCTAAATGGTAGGAGTAAGGTTGTTCACATGCCTCTCTCAGTGGAGCTCAACTTCTGTCTACTACTTTTGTCTACTTATTTGTTTTTGTGCTCCAAGGTCTTGTGTATTTTTTTCTTTACTGCTCACACTCTCTCTAGACCTAACATTTTTTACTCCCTCTCGAGATATAGGTCTCGTGGGAATTTGTACATTTAGCCCATTCCTCTGAAATCTCTCTCTCACATCCTAAGCTTCTAGGGTAGTAGCTCTGCATCATTGCCCAATGAGGAAAATTGGGAGCCAATTGGGTCTAAATTTTCCCCGTGTATCCGGAAAATGAATGGCACACAGGACCAAGTCTCCTAGTTCAAAGCTTCTAGGACGAACTTTCATTTAATAAGCTCGGGCCACTCTTTTTTGGTAGCATTGGGCATGATGCAGAGCTTGCAATTTGTGCTCATCAATTAGATCTAGCTGAACATTGCGGTCTTGTACCCACTCAGCCTCTTCTAATTCTGCCTCCCTCAAGATCCTTAACGAAGGAATCTCCACTTTGAAGGGAAGGACTGCTTCCATGCCATACACCAAAGAGTAAGGTGTTGCTCCTGTGGATGTCCGGATAGAGGTCCTGTAGGCCCATAATGCATAAGGCAGCTTCTCGTGCCAATCTTTATGAGTCTCGGCCATCTTCTTCAAGATTTTCACCAGATTCTTGTTAGTCGACTCTACTGCCCCATTCATCTGAGGTCGATAGGGGGAGGATTTGTGATGCCTGATCTTGCAATTCTGGAGGAAATCCTCAACTCTCTTTGCTATAAAATTAGTTCCATTGTCTGAAGTGATAGCAAATGGAACCCCTTATCTGGCGACAATATTATTCTTGATGAATTTTTCTGTAATAGCTGCTGTGACTGTCTTGTAGGACGCCGCCTCAACCCATTTCGTAAAATAATCAATGGCTACCAGAATATAACGGTGCCCATTGGATGCTGCAGGATGAATGGCCCCGATAACATCAATTCCCCAAGTAGAGAATGGCCAGAGTGATGACATGCTATGCAATTGCTGTGGGGGAGCATGTATAAAATTGACGTGTATTTGGCAGTTATGGCATCTTCTGACAAAATGGTAGCAATCTGTTTCCATGGTGGACCAGAAATACCCTTGTAACATGATTTTCTTGGCTAGAAGAACCCCATTTATATGTGGACCGCAGGTGCCTGCATGGACTTTCGACGTTAGCTCATCTACCACCTTTCTGTCTACACACCTGAGGAGCATCTGGTTATAAGATCTCTTGTATAGTTGCCCAGCCCCGAGCACATATTTGGATGCTAACCGTGTCAGGGTCTTCTTATCTGACGCAGAAATGCCAGGAGAGAAACTACCAGACTTCAAAAATGCTTCAATATCACTATACCAAGGTGGTTCAGCAGATGACGGTGCCTCTTGGATATGCATACAATGTGTTGGCTGTTCAATGCATGTGACTGAAATGTCTATAGCATGTGCCTCTGGGAGTGATAAACATGATGCTAGGGTTGCCAGGGCGTCTGCATATGCATTCCTCGGATGTCCACTGAGAAGACCTCCTCTGATTCTGCACCCTGATGGCGTTTAAGGACTGTCACAGTGACCTTTGTGTTTCTATGCCGACGTTGCACTACTGCTTGTGCTTCCCCGTTCGGATGATCTGAGGAGCTAAGAGTCCCTACCTCCGATGTGGATGCCTCTTTATTCTTGTTTTTTGATTTATCGTTTTCTTTTGTGTTGCTAATTGTACAAAATTTTGTTTCCTGGCGGCTGCTCTGCTGTGGACTGGTGGGGCCGCCATCTGTCCCACTCGTACTTACTTCATGATTTTGACCCTCACCCTCAAGGCGAGGCTTATATTGCCAATACCAACTAGACCCGCCTCCCGGCTGACAGGAGATTAACTCCAATGGTCTAGTATCCCTTTCATCTGTTTCTTGCAGGACCATGATTGAAATCTGGTCCTGGGGTGGTACTGGTGTGTTTGCTGGTGGTGCTGTAACAACTGCTTTGCCTTTTCTTCTGCGGTCATGCTTTGCTACGTCTTCTACAAGAATGTCTAGCTTCTCCTGAAATAACAGGTCCAGATCCCCAATGTCATCATCTGAGTCTGTCTCTTGGACTATAATCTGAGCTGTTGACAGCTTTGCCTGCTTTTTGCTCTGCATGATACCCTGCCATATACACTGCTGTTCTAGCTGACTGTTGTCTTGATATGAACCCTCTAGGCAGATCCAGGCTGGTAGTGCTGACACTGCATAGGAACTGTGGTTCGGATCCATGATGTCTGTGCTAACAAAGTTGGATAAATCTCGTGGAATAATCATCTTAGAAGACTTACCCTAGCGTTGTGATCTCTTCCTTTGGTTGCATCGCTCGTAACCCAAACCGTCTCTCTCAACCCATTCTTCGGCTTCAATCGGCTCGACGATTCCCTCACCATAAAGCCCAAGAGGTGATCCTTTCTCATATCCCCATTTGCGACACAGGTTGTCGATCATCAAGCGAGGGTTGCTAGAAGTGTCCAAATGGCCGGCAAACTCTGAGGGTGGAATGAAATTAACTGGTTCAAACCGATTAACCCGAAAGAGGACATCGGTAGGTTTAGGCTCGAAGTGAACAGTCTGCAGGGTTAGAGCTGAAACAGACTCAACCTTCTCCATGTCTTCTGCCAGGACAACAACGACGTTGTCATCCCAACAAAACTTAATCATGCGATGGAGGGTTGAAGGAATGATTTGATGCTTGTGAAGCCAAGGGCGTCCAAGCAAGAGATAGAAAGAAGGTTCGATATCTACGACGTAGAATTCCACGTCGAAGTGAGAAGGACCAATGGTCAGGGGAATGATTAGAATTCCAAGTGCATCATGATGCGTATTATCAAAAGCTGTCATCCATTTCACAACTGGTATAACATCCTCAGACTTGAATCCGAGTGCATTTGTTGTGCGTAAGGGGAAGACATTAAGGCCTGCTCCATTGTCCTCCAGTGTGAGGGGGATGCGAAAACTTTGATACTGCGCAGTGATGAACAAGGGAGAATTGTGATTGGTGTCAGAGGGAGGTAACTCTTGGCTGGAGAAGGAGATAACCTGAGGTGTCGTGATCATTCCTACCATGTTCTCAAGGGTAGCAGGCTCTATAGTCTAGGATACACGAGCTGCCTGAAAGACCCTAAGGAAAGCTTCTCTATGCTCGATCGATGTATGGATTAGGTTCCAAATGGAAATATCGGCTCTAACCTTCTTTAGCTGGCTAGTGATGTCAGTTGAAGGTTGGCTGCTAGTGGTAGGATTAGACAGTGCTACTCTAGGCATAGGTGGCTGAGGAGAATGTGCCTGGGGTTGGGTAGGGGTTACTGTTATTGGTGCTGATGGCCTAGATGATTGGGCTTGTAACTGGTTAGGGACTTGGGTTAAGGGGTTAGGCTTGGTTGCTGGGGGTTTGTATACTCTACCCGATCGCGTCACCTCTGCACACATTCCTATGGCATAATTGTAAGGAACATGATGCGTGTCGTGGGTCAGAGTAACAACAACTGGGGGACGAGCTGCTAATTGTACAGGTGATATTGAAGGATAAGGGCGAGTAGGGGTATTTACCTGGGGGTACTGGTAGTACTGGTGAGGGTATTGGTGGGTCTGAGGGTGTGCTGGCTGTCTTGGCCTAGACTGGAGCCAAGCTGATAAATAGACTGGAGCTGGAGGCTGGGGATATGCTACGAGTGGCACCTCAGGGTTCTCCGACTCAACAGCAGGACGAATCATAGAAACAGATTCCTCGGCATTATCATGGAAGGAACGATACAAACGGTAGGGAAAAGGAGAAGATACATCATGAATCAAAGCAGTGGGACAGATAGGAGAACAAACTGACCCAGAAGGAACCGATGAGAAAGAAGCAGAAGAAACAAAATTAACTCCCGAGGAACCTGGCGCTCCCGGAGGCGGATGCTGTGGAAAGGGCTGACTATGTATGCTGGGGTGTGCTTGTTGTGCTGGGTGTGCTACTGGGGGATGTGCTGGGGCAGCTGCCTGAGTATTAATCATAATGACCCTCTAATCAATCAAATCCTGGATAGCGTCCCTGAATGTTAAACAATTGTCCGTCGTGTGGCCAGCCACCCGATGGAAATTGCAGAATGCATTGGCATTGTACCAGGCCGGCAGCGGATTAGGCGGAGGGCGTACCTCCGGCAACCACGACAAGGATGCGACTTTAGGGAATACCATGCTCAACGGCTCCACTAACGGGGTATAGTGGCGTCGGTCACGGCGTTGTCGCTTCGGTTATGGATGTGCCATCAGTGGGTGCGTCCTAGCCAATGAGTTAGGATATACTGGTGTGGCAGTGGGGGTAATATGTGATGCATGCTGTGCTCTAGGTGTAGGCGTGGGTGCATAAACTACGTGGCGCTGCGGGGGCGGGCGGACATCTATTGGAGCAGCAGGGGATCTAATGTAAGAGATAGTATTCTTGGAGGGATCCCGCCTCCTAGGTGGATTAGTGTTGGGGTTGTTGCTTCTACTAGGGCCACTATGTGAGGAAGAGCCTGATTGGCAAATGCTGAGAGTGCTAGAAAACTGCCGCCGAGCAGTGAACTCTCAACATGGGCGCCTGTCCGAAGCAGTGCAGAGAAAGTGGTGACAGGCTGAATGCTAAGCAGAGCCCCGATCGCTGGCTGCGCTCCCCGGATCACTATCTCAACAGACTCCTCGTTAGAGGGTCTATCCTTGACTTGTGAAGCCAAAGAGCGCCAACGTCCAACATACTCCCCAAATTCTTCTTGGGGTCTCTGCCTGAGAGCGACTATGTCCTCCCACATGGGGACTAAGTCGAGGTTAACGGAATATTGCTCCAGGAATGCCTATGTAAGGTCATCCCAAGTTCTGATGGTGGCCATGTTGAGGGAAGTGAACCATTTCAATGCGGGCCCCTTGAGACTCTTCTGGAACAGGCAGATCAACAACCTTTCGTCAGCCTGGAACTGAGCGAGGTCTCCGCAATAGGCTTTGAGGTGGGAAATTGGGCAGCCCCTACCATTGTATTTTTCGAATTCCGGAATATGAAAATTCTGGGGGAGAGTCGCCTCTGGGAAATGACAGAGATCCCGGAATTGGTAGGACTGGCGGTCCCCACCTTGCACCTGCAGAGAGTGCGTTCTAGATCATTTACTCTCGCGAGGAGAGCATCTGGAGCTACTGCAGCTGTGGACTGTGCAGTAGAGGTGGGTGTCGCGTACACCGTATGGGTTGCCCCTAAGGGCTCCCTCGAATCCACCATTCCGCCGTCTGGTGCTACGGCAGGATGGCCGGTGTACCCGTGCATGGGTGCAATGTGCGGTGGGATGAAGGATGAGGCCTGTGTGTGATAAAAGGGTGAAGGTAAAGCAAGGGGTGGTGCATAATGGTGCATAATGTGGGAGAAGGAGTTGTTGGACCAGAATGGTATCAACACTCACAGATGGTAATGCTCCCACTGGCCTAGGGGGCTGGCCACCAGATAGGAGGGATGCCTGCTAAGGTGGGTGTTGTGCTACTGTAACAGAGGGTAATGCCGACACCCCTATGTTGGCTTTATTAGCCATATCTTGATTTTGATGATAACAAAAGACTAATGTGCTTTATGAGAATATTTCATAGTTCATATTTGTGAGGAAGATCATTGAAAGACTCAGAAGATTCAAGCATAAAAAGGACGATATTTGAAGAAGAAAAAGATCCATGAGCTACCAAGAAAAATTCAAGCTGAACTGAAAATGGCATACCGTGGATAGAACGGCATACCGTTTCAGGG
>JAMKQA010249134.1:0-10054 GCA_024699735.1 Posidonia australis | reverse complement strand
AAGGCAAGTATGTTCACAGATATGTATATTTGAATATTTGGCTTTAATGATTACTTGTCATATTTTCTTAAGTGATTAATTAACAATTAATCACATTTCATTTTGTTATCATCAAAACATATTAATAGATTTTTCCAACAAAAACCACTAAATACTGTACAAAGGAACACCATAGAAATCCTTATAGTTCCTTAACAAAATTCTTTAGAAACTACTTTTTAAAGTTATCCATGCTTTTTAGGGATATTAGAAAACTCTTTCGAAAACAACTCCTTAGAAACACTCTTATTTTCTCTTAATAAACTTTGAAAAATTATTTAAAACTTTCAAGCTCAATTGGAACATCAATTAAACACTTTTAGGATATAGGCTCACCTTGACGAACAACACGAGAGCTTACAGTGGTCTTGAAGTCCTTAATGACTTGCGAGACCAAACACCAATTCATCTTGCTAATTCTTTTTGGACCATTATCCAAAACCATCTTAATGGTTTTCCTACTTGTTCGTGTGTTAATTAAATTATTTCTCAATGATTAATACATATATACACTTATATATATATATATATATATATATATATATATATATTAATCAACTCTTTAAACACTCAAAATTGGTACATGGTCTGGTTCGATATATTAGTTAAATTCGGTATGCTGAAATCTCCTAATTCGACGTATCAGACAATTTCGGAATGTCGTTTCAGGCGATTTCTGCACAATAAAATCTGCCCTAAAACAAACCCATTTGCCGATGTTGAGATCTTCAATGGACCAACTTCCGATGAATCAAAAATTCTGCAAAAATCTTCAAAATAAGCATTCTAAGTCTACTTTTATTTGGGACAAGTTCTGTTCAAATCTCATATCTATAACTCGAGATATAAATGCTTGAAGCTAGAAGACTCGGTCTGACATAACTTAATGGGTCATCAATCTTTACACAAGCCCTGATATTTCTACAAGCTACGAAAATTAACAAGTAGCCTATTGAATTAAAGATCTTTGAGTCTACTTTCTAATAAAACAAAAAACATTCAATTCCTATACTCATAGCTCAAGTTATACATGATTGAAGCAAAAAGATTCATATAAGCTCAATGGTGACAGTATTCTCATAATTTCTTTGAAAATTCATCAAAATCTACTAAAAATCCACAAAATCCATATCATGCATCTAAATCAACTCCACTTTACAGAATCCACTAGTCTTAATCTTAAATAAAAAGAATTAAAAGAGAATAAGGTGTGTACCTTTCTTTCTTTTTCCTTCTTCCTCTCTTTTTATTCTCTTTTTCTTTTTCTTCTCTACTTCGTCTCCTTCTCTCCTTTCTTTCTTTCTTTCTTTTCTTCTCAGTTTTCCTTCCTTCTTTCTTTCTCCTCGACTCTGGCTTCCTCGAGCCTTCCTTTCTTCTCCTCTCTTCCTCTTCTTCTTCTTCTTCTTCGTTCTTCCTTCTATCTTTCTTTCTTTCTTTCTTTCAAACGTGCATGCCATTCCCTACAGTCGTCCTTCCATATAACCATTTGTTTGTTAAACTTTTTGCACAAATTTTGTACAAACACCCTTAGAGTAGGAGGAAATATTCCAAACACCTATAATTCATGAAATAACTTATGAATTAAGGTCTCGACGACATTATGGCATCCAACATTGATCCATCTTCGATCCCGCACTCCCATGGATCACTACATACCTTAGCTGGTAATCTTCACTAAAAATAACTTAATCATTAATTAATTCTCATTAATCATGATTAAGTGTGAAAGTTAAGGTTCAGGATGTTACAGTAATTCACATCCACATGAGCATACAATCCCTATCTATATGATTTTGATTCAATTCAATTTTTTCTAGTCTAATTTGTAAAAGCTTTGTTAGATTATTCATTTGACTAGATGTGTGTAGTGTAAACTTGCTTTTTTTTTGGGATTTTTTTTTTGAAAATGTACTTGCAATGTAAGATGATCATATTTTGGGTCTATATGTCTCGAAAATCCTAATCTACATGTTTTTTATTCAATTTGGGCTTTTCAAGTTTAATTCATCTGAGCTTTAAATGAATTTTTAGTTTGATGAAATGTTTAACTAGTGTAAATATACAATCTTTTGGATTTTTTTTAGTAAATGTTCTTATTATGTAAGATGATTGTATTTCACGTCTACATGTCCAGACGATCCCTATCTACATGATAATTATTCAATTCGAACTTTTCTAATCCCATTCATAGAAGATTTATATGATTATTTAGTTTGACTTAATGTGTAAGTTAGTGTATACATACAATTTTTTGAATTTTTTTTTGAAAATACTGTTGTCATATGAGATGATTATATTTCAAGTTTGCATGATTAGACAATCCTTTTCTTTATGGTTTTTATTCAACTCTACCATTTTCAATCAACCTTATTGTACCTATCCTAAAAGGAAAATAATATTAAACATTAGTAATTCTATCCAAGATTCAGTGATATGCAACCACATGACTCCACAAAAAACATTAGAAACAAACCTGTAAAGCTGCACCTGAAACGAAAACACAAGAAATGTGTGACCACTAAACAATTTAGAACAATTACAAAGGCCTACTGGAAAAGTCAAACATGTGGGTAATACATGTTAATAATATGCACTCAAAAAACACACTAGAACTCAGAATCAGTACAAAAAACTAAAAGCTTAAAATTGAAAACCAAAATCCATTCACAAAAGAAAACAGAGCTTCCTTTTTATAGGAGTTCTTAGGACCCACTACAGGTCCCACGACTAAATTCATAATCAAGATAACCAGAAATCTGCTGAAAATCCAACCACTCATACAACAAAAATGTGTTGTATTGTCTGACGTCAAGCAGTCGACTTTAGCCCACAAGTAACTACAAACTATATGCTGCACTACCACAAACAAGCTATCGTGCTAAGAATTCTCCTGTCGTCCTAAGTATTGAAGAATTCTTTTAGCTTTTCACTAATAAGACGTCACAAAAAGTGAGGCACATGCATTTCTTGTCTTAGCCAACAGTAGCACAGCACGTCTCTGTCAACGTCTTGAAAACCTAAATCACCTAGAGGTTTCTATCCTTCTAGCTTTGTCAGTCAAAAAATCTTAGACCTCAACATCGAACTTGTGCCTAACCATCCAGAGATATCATCGTACCTCCTGGTTCAGTCGATACAATCTTTGGCCTCTTGGTACCAACAAAAATCAATGGAAAAGGACACATTAAAATCATTATTACAATATGATAAGGAAATCCTTTTTAACTAAACGAGAGTTTATTTTAAACCATAAAACTTCAACTAAATCACAATCTGCATAAAATCGTCCATAAAGGAAAGTGTACCAAAACCAACAATAATTTTCATATAAATGTATATCATTTATATGTAAAGCATCAACTATTTCAACTAGTCATATATCATTGCTTGTTAAAGGAAACAATTGATATACCAAAAATATGAGGACTAGTACTCAATTTTCCACTAGTGCAACTATTAACCAAAACCAACAAAACATACAACAGATATTCCACAAGTATAGGGGCTTGTGTGCAATTTTCATAGTACAACAATAGCCATGCATCCGAGAAGAAGAAGAAGAAGAAGATGATGACTCGACAGTGAAACATCGACACATGCAAACGGAAAATGAAAAAGAAGCATGCACATTGGAGAAGCTACTAAATGATACTCAATTCAAACACACGACGAACTTGTAGAGCACATGCACATAGGGAAGAGAAAGAGAGTACCTCATTGGAGAAGACGATCACTCTGACCTACAACACGTCGATGAAGTCTTTGCCGCCACTTTGGTTACCTCAACATTAGTCCTCTAAACCCGGCACCTCCACAAAAAAGAAGCTAAAGGATTTAAGCACATGACCAAAAATCGACCCACGACCATACCTTGGAACCTGGAAACCCAACTCACGATTGATAGCCTCCGGAGCACCATGAGCACGCCATCGGCTCACCACAACCTCACACCAATCTCCACCTCCCCCTCGAATCTAGGTGCAGCTACAAAACAACCAGAAGGCAACAATTGGCACTAAACGAAGAAAATCACGTAGAGGAATTTAAAAGCAAAACCCAAGGACTCACCTTTGCCTCCCTCTATTTGGGTTGCGGATCAATGTCAGGAAATCATAGACAGATGTCCACAAAGGAGCTAGAGCGATCACCATGCTTTCTCAAATACATGCAAGCTCATAGTACTCCTTCTCCTCCAATGATTACTCTGTCTCTCCTCATTTCCTTTAGTTCTCCTCTTCTTCTTCTCCTTCTCTTCTCTCTCACTTTCTCTCATCTACTCCTACTCCTTATTTCTCATCTTATTGGCATCTCTCAAACACTTATGATGAAACTAGAGGAGTGCGTTAGCTTAAATAGCCTCTCCTCTATGTAAACTAGGATCCAAATGGTGTGTTGTTCCCATGTAGCTACAACATGTATGTGTTTCCCTCCGACACATGTAAGGCCGCCACCACTACCAAATATTAAGCAACAAGGAAGCATACATAACCACACTCAGAGTCTTATATAAAAAGTCTGAAAATCACTTAAATCTATTATTAACTATCCACATTCAATAGATCACAATAAACCACTTATTCCAAAAATCCTTAATCCAATTATATTTTATTTTCCACGTACATCATGGAAGCTCTAAGACCTAAATATTAACCTTGGTAACCCTCAACGCATTAATCTTGAGGTAACTATAATACGCCAATTATATGTGAAAACTTCAAGAAAGAAAATAAAAACGGCAGATGTTACACTCATAGAAACTTTTTATAACTTTTCAATTTAGCTAAATGCATGAGTTGTTTAAATATACACTCTTTTTTTCCCCCAAAAAAGTTCTTGCTATTTATGGTAATCATATTTAATGTCCATATGTCCAAGCAATCCCTATCTACATGATTATTATTCAATTTAACCTTTTTCACTCCAATTCATCGAAGCTTTAGAAGATTGTTTAGTTTGACTAAATGTGTGAGGTAGTGTAAAAATACAATTCTTTCGTGTTTTTTTAATTTGATTTTATCTAATTTATTTGTATTATACATTGACATGACTAGACGATCCCTATCTACGTAGTTTTAAAACAAATTGGGTTTTTCGAATCTAATTCGTAGGAGCTTTTTATGATCATTCAATTTAACTACATGTGTATACAAATGTAAATATGCTAGTTTTTTGGATTTTTATTTCATATTCATTTTTATATGAGACTATCATATTTCACAACCACATGATTAGACAATATCTATCTACATGATTTTTATTCAATACAGCCTTTTCTAGTCAAATTCGTAGAAGCTTTATATGGTTTTTGAGTTATGACAAAATGTGTGAACTAGTGTAAACATTTTTTTTTTTGTATTTTTTTAAAATGTTAGTAAGAAGAGAGTATTTCAATGATTCTTCTGTTTAATTAAATATATGAGTTACCATAAACATACGTCGTTTTGGGATTTTTTTGAAAATATTTTTTATGTAAAATAATCATATTTCACATTTAAATTTCATTCACATAGTATAGGATTAGTGAGAAACTTGTGCGATGTATGGGAAAAATGAAAAGGAAAAAGAAAAGAAAAACTAATAATTTGATATAGTAAATTAAAAAATCTTAACACGATAACAATTGAGATGTATGGTAAAAGGAAAATAGTAATATTCTCAATAACACTTTTTTTGTATAATTTAGATAAATTATTAACATTTCATAATAATTTTATTATATATATGATTTTTTACACTTTATAACAATGAACTTGTATGCATTTGAAACTTTGAAAAAAAGGTAACAAGAGAAAAGAGGTGTTAGTAGGTCAAAGGGTTGAGAAGAAAAATGAAACTTTTTTTAAAATTTAAAAAGAAAAGGAAAAGTTTGAATAACAAATCAATCTACCCTTTGTATATATGTATATATATATGAGAAGTTATGATTGTTATTATATATACTACAAACATTTAAACTCAAAAATTAATAAATTAAATAAAAACAAACTTTAATAAATCAATAAATGAATTAAAAAGAAGCCAATGTGTCCCTTGTATTTCTTCTTCGAGAAGTTGTGATTAATATTATATGGTTTTACTTACATGAAATGCATTGTTAAATAAATAAAAATAAACTTAGAAAAATAAATTAAATAGGAAACATAATTTGAACAAATCAATAAACTAGTTAAATGAGGAAACAATTGAACTACTTTTTTGGAAGGTTTGTTATATTAAGAAATAGATTTAAATTTTTAAAACAAAATCAAATCTACTACTCATTTTAAAAAATGCCATGGAGTTCTCTTATTACTACGTGGAAAACCCCTTCCCACTTAGTTTATAGAAGAATTGGTTGTAAGGAAGTGGTAACTAGACTTGTGGACTAGTTTGTAACAATTGATTGTTAGAACTACACTAACTTGATTTCTAGGCATCTTAAAATTACGCATGATTCCACTTTTATAACTTGCCCTCTAAAAGGAGGAGAACAAAGGAAGTGAGGCAAAAATTAGGTTGTATTCCTACAAAGTATCAAAATATCAATATTTGACAATTGAAATGTTAATGTATTTATTTTAATTACAATATAGTTATGTTGAATTAATTTGATATTTTTCTATAATAATTACTACTTGATTGCTAGTAATAATATATATGCTCTAAAGTAAAATATATTTATTGTTAAATATATTAATGAGAATATTTATAATTATTGTTTATTAAGTTATTATTTTTATTTTTTAGATGGACATTTTAATAGTTGTTTTAGTTTTATTTTGACATTTATACATCTATATTTTGCTAATAAAATCTTTCTACATTTATGTCAATTAAATGTTTAATTGTCTATGTCAATTAAATGTTTAATTGTCTAACAATACTATAATTGTTGATAATGTTCATTTTTGAAAGTATTTAAAAATACACTTTGAGATCCTTACTTCTAAGGAATCGAAAAAATGTACTTTCAAGGATTTAGTAAAGTTTGGTTCAAATTTTCGCATATGACTTTTCTACAAAATTTGGCTTCTTGTTAGAAGCTCATCCACTCCATCTTTTAGCTTGTATCAAATTTTTATAGCAAAAATTATAACTACTTTTATTTAAAATAAAATAGAAGAATTAATATAAAATACTAAACATTGGAAAAGTTATGTCGAAATATTAAACAATATTATAGAACCCATCTTTTGTCATAAAAGATATGAAACAAATTAGATTTTGTTGAATTCTATACCATACACACGTAGTGATTATGGTTCATTAAAAGAAAATTAGAAAAAAACCCAAAGTATAAACATTAAAACCTAAGTTCCAACTTTATCTCATTTTTCACTCGTCAAAGCTTTCAATTTCTTATTAAGTTTATGTTTGAGAATTAAATATGTAATAGATATTAAATATTTTGTATTAGATATATGAACATCGTTGGATTGTGTTGACTTTATTTAAACATCTTATTGTTATATTAGTTTATAACATCAATTTAATCAGTATTTATATGGTGTTTGCAAGTGATATGTGTTAATTTGAGCTACATGTAATAAGTGAAAATATTTATTATATGTATTTTGAGAATAAGGAAATTTTTACCCATTTATTATCCATTTATTCTTGTGGATAAGGAATGAACATGGGCAAGGTTAATTTTAATGGAAAGTAAATAGATATGAGTAAAAATATCTCTCACCACACTATCTACTCTCTACCGTATATTTTCACTTTCACTTTGGCGTCTACTCAACTTCATTTCCCCAACTCCCCTCAATCCTATTTCTACATTTTCACTCGACTCTACCTCCCTTGTACATGTATTAATCGATATAAATATCTTATAGTCTTACGTATGACAAAAGACTTAATAACAATTCCAATGTCTACTGTGGCATTGGAGTTTACTTTTTTTTCATGTAAAAAGAATTTTATGGGATAGGAGATGTAAATTATTAGAGAAATCAGTAAACGTCATGATTTGTCTCAGAAATTAGTACAATGTAGTAAAAAGATTGCAAAATATGAGGTTGGGTGAAATAAACTTCAACGATCAAACCGAAAGGCTCAAATGAATGATTTTCTATTTATTTTATAATTTTAAATTTTTTTGTAAAACTTTTTATTTATTTTGTAATTTTATTTTCGTACCCTGTTTACTTATTTGGGTAATTTCAAAGGTAAATTATTTAATAAAATCATTATTTATGTATTTATTTATTTTTAATTATGTATTGAATTGCAGCCCATCCCGGCCTAGGGCACGGGTGGGCTCTTCATATGCGGCCTGGCCCGAATTATAACTTTACCCAGCGTTCAAACCCTAGCCATGTAAATACGCCCTGTCTCGTCCTCTCCTCCATCCGAAACCTCGCTGCTTCGAAAAGCGGAAGTTGATCGTAGAAGAAGTTTCGTGTCGCCGCAAACCATGAGCGCCAAGGATGATTTGGAAGAAGTAAAATGCATTTGTTTTCGGCACTTCAGTAGTTGCGCCATGGATGATTTTTTTGTACCTCTTCTTCCTGTATCGTGTTTCCTTGTTAAATTTCGATGTTGATTTTTTTTTTTTTTTTGCAGTCAAAAGTCGAGGACTTGGAAAGGAAGAAGAAGAAGGAAGAGAAGGTCTGTTGCCTGTCTCGTTCGATACTTTTCACTTATATCTTGCAAAGTTCACGCTTTGATCGTTCCAACACTGATTTAACTACAAGGAAGTGGTTATAGGGGTCTCATTTGACGCCGTGGTGCTGATATAAGAAACTTTATGCACTACATCGATTGTTGTTGTTGTTGTTCTTCTTCTTCTTGTCTAAAGTATTCTTTTCACGGCAGGCAAAAGAGAAAGAGCTAAAAAAGTTCAAGGCTGCACAGAAGGCTGAAGCTTTGAAACTTCAGGTAAAGTCTGAAAATCCTTGGTATTGTGTAGTTATTTCCTGAATATCTTGGCAGTGACTTTGTTTATCTTGGAAGGTAAAGAATATCTTATGCCTTAGCTAAATCATTCCAATTTTGCAAAGCAACCCTGACTGATGATGATTAATGATGCAAAAAAGCTGTCTATGACTTTTTTTTTTCAATTTTTATTAATTATTTCCCCCCTTTTTCATTTTTGTTTACCATACCCTACAGGCACAGAATCCATCAACTGGATCAAAGAAAGCTGAGAAGAAACATGTGAGAAGAGACGGCACGGAAGAGAATTTGGAGGATTTTATTGACCCAGAAACCTCTATTGGTGAGAAGAAAAAGCTTTCTCGTCAAATGGCAAAACAGTATAATCCAAATGCAGTGGAAAAAGGGTAATATGCCTGCTATGATTTTTCAGTGTGCTGGAGCATCAATTGTTTGTACTCTTAACAGAAACTATATATCATTGATCCTAACAGTTGGTACGCGTGGTGGGAAAAGTCAAGCTTTTTTAAAGCAGATGCAAAGTGCACAAAACCTTCATTTGTAATTGTAGGTGATTCCTGATTGATATGTTACTTGCCTTAGTCATAAAAATCTTAGAATTGTTCATGAGTTTCCATTTAGGAATCAAGAAAATGTTGTGATCAGTCACTTTAATTTTTCCTTGTGCCTGATTCCTGGAACCAATTGAAAAGTTTGGTGCCAGATTCCCGTTCAAGAAAGGTCTTGCCATGAGTCTGTAGAGACCTCCTTGGTGTTGGAAGGTATCTGCGTTAATTGTAATCTCTTGTAGAACTTTGAAACAATGATTCTATGATTATGCTTTCCTTTTTTCGTGTAATACTAAAATTTTGAATCTGGTCTAGATTGAAGTAATGTGTCATTTTAGCCTTCTTAAACCCATGTTTTAGAACTTCACATCACTTTCATATACTGAAAATGTGAGATACCGATCTGCTTATCTAATTATGAGATTTTCAAATCCTATAAGTAAATCTCTCTTGAAATAAAATCTTAACATCACATATAAATTGACCTTAAACTTGGAATGTATCTACATAAAGAATATTTTATGCTGGGAATCCATACTATCTTGGGACTTGGACAGTTGAAGAAAAAATGGAAGCACAATCTC
>JAMKQA010249132.1:0-21997 GCA_024699735.1 Posidonia australis | reverse complement strand
TGCGCGACATCGACCTTGAGCTTATGCTCCAGGAGGCAGATGATATCCCATTGACGCCTGCGGGTGAACTCCCGAATACCACAGAGCTTACCTCTGTCATTCAAACCCCGCATGTTCTAGCAGAGAATGGACATTAAAGATGTCCAAAGGAGCTTTCCAGCGAGCCAGTCTTGTCTGGCGAAAGGTTCCTACCTGAGGCCCCTAGCAGTCTAGGGTGGACGGTCTTCCGAGACTGCTGAGCTCTAGGATTAAATCCTCAACATCCGCCTCCGGCGAGTTCAATACCTCAAAGGCATTGTGGCTGAGGCCAGTTAAGGCTAACTTATTAACATGTGGGGTGTAGGAGATTTTCTTTCCTTTTCGCAGAGGAGAAGGATCCTTGGGCGCCCTAACCGGGGTCGCCGGTGTTTCAATGGGTCCATAGTCATCCTCAACAAGGCTAGGCGGGACATCCTCTTCCCCCAGATCCTTTTCCCGGCTACAGAGAGCAGTTGTCAACTGAACGGCAGGAGAAGGGGGAGAGGACGTGCTTCCAGGAGCCGTCCCTGCCTTCTCACCATTCGGATTGGCAACCAGAAGTTGAGCCTCGTTAATCTCTGGCGCGCTGAGCATAGGTGAGTAGTTGACAGACAGGGATCTCTGCTCCACAACAGGCAGCTCAACCTCCCGACTGTCAAGTTTAACACAGGATCCATCATCATGCCCAAAGGAGTGACAGGCATTACAAGGGCAAGGCATCCAGTCGTAAGCAACCCTAATAACTTGCATTTGTCTTTACATCTTTGTCCTGGTTCTAACACTTGATCTTCTTGCCTGTTCAACACAGGTAGCTAGGTGCGAAGTCCTAGACTAGAGTTCAAATGTCTCCATCGCTGGCGGCCTCCTGTGGTCTTTCTTTCTCCTTTTTCTCGAGCTATTTGTCACTTTTGACAGTAGTTCATCCTAGAACTCGTGCGTTGTTCTTCACTGTAGCCCCATTCATACTCGCTCGCAGTCAGCCATGGCCTAGTCAACCAGCGAGCCTCCTGCTGTTGTTTTGGAGGAGATCCCGAGTTTGGCTCCCCCATCTTTCACTTCCTCTGATTCTCCTTTTCTCCAAGCATTCCATTTTAGGGTGCAAAGGGACACTATACCCACTTTGAGACATTGGCAGTCATTCGCTGCTCAGGAGCCTATCATCGAGTCTACCACAGTGGCTACCAAACAAGTTCCAAGAGTGCTGTCAGATGCACCTCTTTCCTCGAGCTTTCCTGTCTTAGAAATTTAGTCAGTTGCGGCTACTTCTGTTGTAGGTCCATTCTACTCCCGCTCTTGCCTCCTGACTTATCTTTCGATGAGTCTTCTGCCATGCAACCACAACATCTGATTGCTCTCGCAAAGAGGCTGCAATGTATGGCTCTCTATCCTGGTCCTACCTCTGTCCCTTTCCCTTGAACCTTGAGGTTTCGGTGGAGACCACCTTAGCATTGCAGGCTAATCCCACAGCACTTCCGCTCTTGCCATCGTCTCAACTTCTCACTGCTTCGACAATGGGGGGCATCATCTCTACCCCTGCACCTTCTCTACACTTTGCACAGCATGTGACTCCGCCACCTGGTAGCCAATCATTTGGGCTGGTTGGAGTGCAGTATTCCTCAAGCTCGTTGCCCGAAACTATATCGGTGTAGTAGCTGTTGATCCCTCTACATCTTACACAACACAGTTGTGGATGTGGATTTGGGGATGATTGATGTAGATGTGGTCGTGTCTACTCATGTCAGCACCTTTTGTTGTGATCGCCACTTATCCTTTTGATGTGACAAGACACCTTGCGGGAATTATTATGGTGAATGTGATGGATGTGGGTTCCCGGTTCACTAGATCAATCGTCGGATGTCGTCCAGCAGCTCTGTCATGCTATGTAGTAACCTTTCCTTCAAAACAAACAAAATAGAAAAAGAAAATCTGAATTAGTTCCAGGTGTAGTAATCAATGTCAAAAAGAAAAATAAACAATATGAACAAATAAATCTAATACTAACCGGAGATTGTCCCCATATGCATATGCCATGGACTATATTATGCCATGCAATAGATTATGAAATAAAAAGTGAAATAATTGGAAAACAATACTCCCTTCACCTTCGTACATTGTGGAGTGGATGGAGGAAGTGGAGGCCACGAATGGAGCTCCAAAGGTGCGCATAGGCTTGGATTGAAAGAATCTCTATGGATCTTGATTTCTGACATGATTTCAGTAGAACTTTGCTAGGAATTGATATCACTCAGCCACCTCTCTCTTAATTTGGAAAGCCTCCCACAACTCAAAGTCTAGGAGTCTATTTATAGACACAAGGACATCAGATGTCGTCAAAAATAAGTCAAGAAAATATCTAGATATTGAATCTGCTTGAAAATTCGAAAAATGAGATATCTAGGACTTGTCGTCGGTTATGTAAATATGCCGCCACAGGGGTTGGCGATAACTTTAAAAGTTTTATTTTTTGGTGTGGAAAAATAGACAAAAATCGTCTTTTACAAACTAGTCGCCACTCTTATGGCAACGAGCTCTAAATATCTCCACGTTTAAAATAAAAATCCAAAACAAATATAAAGGAACTGTAAATGACTCATTTTAACCTTTTCAAACTCTTTCAAAATCACTAGAATATTCTAGAAAATATTTGAATTCAAAATCTAAATCTAAATCTAAATTCAAAGTTAAAATCACTTTTAAAAGATAAAATCGCCAATTTACGAGAATTATGTTAAATATATCTATAATAAATTCTAGTCTCGTAATTACATAAATATTTGGAAATTAATGATATGATGAAATTATCTTTTTAAATTATAAATAATTCTAGCATTTAAAAAGATGATAATTAATATCATATCTCATTTTTGAACGTGATAAAAATATATGATATTAAAATCAATGTCATCTATTCTTCTAGAAATTTTTTTTTTTTTTGCAACGAGAAAGGAGGGAGACCCTCAAATATATAAAAAGAGAAAAATATGTACACCAGACACTAAGAGTGGGGTGAAGAACCCCGAGCCAACCAGGCAAAGCAGGTGCAAGACCCAATCCCCACAGGCTAGTGGAAACATGGGCCCCAAGTCCAACAAATGGTGTGCACACCACCACAAAACGGAAAAGTGGTGCAATGGCCACAAGGCCCAAAAAGAAAATAAAGGACAGAAAGCTAGCCCAAAAGAAAAAGAAAAAGGCGCGGGCACCAAAAGAAGAGGCCAATCGCACAACAGTCACTCGCAACAGTGAACAACTACCACAGAACCACATCAGTCTCTCGCGCTACAGTGGCATGCAAAAATCAGGCCATATCAGAGATCATCCTGCAGAACGAAAAAACATTGCGCGGGGAGTAGTCGAGGTCAAAGGATCGCTTATTTCTCTCGATCTACAGAAAGGCCATCACCTTGATGAAGAGGGTAGAAACCACAAGCTTCTCATCCTTCCGCAAAACACAGAAGGAAGCACAGCAATAAGCAGTGACGGCCCGTTGGAATCCCACACCAGTGGAGCCCAGAAGCAGCAGGGGGCATGAGGCCTGATGGCATCCCAGGCAGATTTGCAAGAATAGTGGCTGCCCGTTGGAATCCAAACGATCGAATCCGGACCGCCCGCAATGTGGGTGCCCAGGATTGATGGCCAGATGTCGTGCATGTCGAGAGTAATGGGTTGCGGAAGGTTCCACCGGCCGTCAACAATGAAGAGGCTGGCCGGACAGTTGATGTCGCACCTCAGCTCATGCCTAGGGCACGTTCTAGATGTGCGTACTTCTAGCACACTCGAGATGCACAACTGTCCCAAGGATCTAGCCTAGTCCAACTTAGCCTTTGACCCTGTCACACATTCGTCCCTTTCATTGTTTTATGCCTTCTAGTTTGATTACACTTTTGTTTTGGCATGTTGCATTTTTTTAATCACCTTGTTTTAATTCTCATGCATCATCCATGTAGCCATACATTAATCGGCATTCAAGCACATACATAGCCAAGCATGCGAGTGATAAGTTCGAGAAAGACCGACTCATTGGGCGTGCAGAGGTGCCTAATACTTTTCCCAGATGTAATAGGAGTCCTTACCCTTTCTTTGGTTCGCAATGACCCATGCGTTGTGTCTATTTAGCGTGAGGTCACTTTTATCTTGCATTTAATTTTGCTTTTGATTTCAATACGGTTTTCCTCGTCTTTCCGTTTTTAAATAGACTAGGTGGCGACTCCATGTTCTTATCTTTATTTTGTTTTAGCTCTTTTCAGTGTTTTCGAGTCGTTCTTCCTTTGCCCTCAGATTCGCTAAATCTGTCGTGGCCTTATCGGTCTCTATGCGGTCCCGATCACATTGGAGTGTGGTTTCCCTCGCCAGCATGGTCACATTTATAAAGAATGGAATGAAGAAGAAAAGAAAAATGCACAAATAGATGATAAAGGGTTAAATATCTTATTTTGTGCAGTAAATCAAGAACAATTCAATAGAATATTAAATTGTACTACATCTCATGATGCATGGCATACTTTGGAAGTTACACATGAAGGAACCAATCAAGTTAAAGAAACAAAAGTTAACATGATGGTTCATAAATATGAATTGTTTAAAATGAAACAAAATGAATCAATAGGTAATATGTTTACTAGTTTTAGTGAAATTACTAATACCTTAAAATCTCTTGGAAAGAATTTCTCTTAAAGTGAGCTTATGAGAAAAATTCTTCGGTCTCTTATTCCCAATTGGGAAAAGAAGACTATCTCCATAGAGGAAGCTAGGGATTTATCAACATACTCCTTAGAAGAACTAATTGGAAACTTGACCTCATATTAAGTGCAACTAAAAGAAAAAGAAAAAAAGAAGGAAGAAATTGAAGTTCCTAAGAAAAAGTCTATAGCCTTAAATGTCACATTAGATTCCGAAGAATCTGATAATGACGAAGATATACCTCTTTTAATAAGAAAGTTCAAAAAATTTATAAAGAGAGGAAATTTCAAAACAAATGGAATAAAAATCAAGATAAAAATAAAGAAAAAGAGACAATTTGTGTGAAGGATATTTTAAAGAGACAAGCACTAAGTAAAATTAAAAGGTTCTCTATTCACCCCCACTTCAGAGAAGCCAATTGATCCAACACCTTGGACCCTCCGTGCCTTCTCCATTGGCCTTCCTCTCTTCATACGACCACTAGCCGCAACAAGCTCCAACCTCCAACGTCACTAAGCCTTGGGCCGAAGGAGTCGTCGTCGTTGGGAAAGACGCACACTACAGGTAAGCTTTCTTACTTTCCATGCATGCATGCATCGGAATCATCCACCAGCAGACAACCCTTTCTCCTCCTTCTTCCTCGAGTCCATGCAGTTGTGATAAAAAGAGAGAGATAGCACAGGGAAAGTCAGGCCCTACGTCTAGGAAGTAGTCGCTCCACCATCCTTTTCAGCCAACCAGACGTGGCCTGTGCCATCTGGTAGCCGTGAAAGAAGAGGAGCACATGGAGAGCTCGGTTCCTATCAACCTTGTTTCCCTTTGTCCGCACCAACCTCCTTAGCCCTCCTCCACCTCCATACCTTTCCCCTCCTCCTTCCCTGAATCCATGTAGCCCGAGGAGATCAGTAGTGTGACCGTGCCCCAGCCCGGGGGTCCGGCGTAGGGTCGCGCTAGAGGGAGGAGGCCACAGCCATGCCAAGATGGCGAAGGGACAGGATTGGATAGAAACGGAAAGAAAAAGAGTTGCCACCTAGTCTTTTAAGGGAAAGACGAGAAAAACCACAAACAAATCACAAAAAGTGAAATGCATGAGATGCAAATATGGAGACCAAATGTCCACAAACCAAAAGATGGGTAAGGATTCCTATTAGCATGGGTAAGGTGTTGGGCACCCCCGTACGCCCGAGAAACTCGATCTTTCTAGTCTGATTCGCTTGCTAGAGACTAAATGAATGTTTGCTATGTCTAGATTGTGCTCTAATCATGCTGATATAATTGCCAACACAAGACTAGATGGATGTGTGAGATGGTACGCGAAAACTACAAAGAAATCCACATGAAATGATGAAATCACAAAATATGACACAACAAAGAAAATCACATGAAATAACTAAGTTTTGGGCGAGAATGGCTTGAAAAATCATACAGGTCTCAAGAATGTCAAAAATGCAACTAACTCAAGTCGTCAGAATCAAAGAAAGCATTGTAGAAATCAAGGCCGGAAAACTGTAAAGAAGTCCGCATAAAATAGGAAAATTGTGACATGTGAAGAAATTCACATAAAATGACAATGTTTTTACAAAGAAAGGTTAAGAAACTATACTGATGTCAAAGGGATCAAAAATACAACAGACCGAAATCAATAGAAGTGCAGAAAACACCATAGACATCTAAAAGGAAAAATTGCAAAGAAATCCACATAAAATAGGCAAATGATAAGATGAGAAGAAAATCACATGAAATAACGATGTTTTTGTAAAGAATGGTCCAAAAAACTATACTGAAATCAAAAAGATAGAAAGTGGGGTCAATTTGAGTCATCGAAATCATGGAAAATGTCATAAAAATAAAAAAGGGAAAATAATCCGTGGTGAGGCCAATGTTGGCCTTCAGGTTTGTTAATGTACGCCCTGGGGCAATGAAGAAATCCAAATCAAATCGAAAAATCCAAAAATATGGAATAAAGATAGTCAAATCGAATATCAGATAAAGGAATTCGAAGACAGGTAGGAGAAAAATCTATGGAAGAATGCATGGAATGCAGACTTATTCAAAAAGGATGGACTGATGTGCAAATGCAACAAAAACTATGTAGAATATATGGAAATGTACCTAAATGGCTAAAAGATGCTAAGGAGCGCTTTGGACAGAGATTATGCATGTCTTGGTGCAATAATTGACATACATGTGCATGAATTGATGACATAGGGGTAATTTGGTCGTTTCAGTGGTCAAATGTGATAAATGTATGTATGGAAATAATACATGGTCTAAGATATGTCTAAATGTATGTAAAATGTCAGGAAAATGTTGTTTTCATGAAAACATGTAGAAGACAAGGTCTTAAAATCAACAAAATAATGTAAACACAATATAAGATATGTACAAAGACCAAAATGAAAAATTTACAAAAAGGGTGAAAACCTAGATTAAAATATATTTAGAGATTTCTATCCTAGAGTGCAAATGATAAATCAAAGAAAAATGTGGCACTAGGGTGTGTCAGACTTGTACTTAGGTAATTTCATGAAAACTTAGGGTCTAATGTGCAAAATTCACATAAAAGGGAGGATCATGGTTAAAATGTGCTCAAAAAATCTTATATTGATGCTAGGATGTAAAATTTAAAGAAAATGTGGCTATGTGGTGTGACATGTGTGAAAATTGCACTTTTAGTAATTTCTTGAAAACCTATGGTCTATATGCAAAATTCCCACATATGATGCAAATCTGACAAAAATGTGAAATCAGATATTCATTTATATTGCAAACATGGTTTTTTGATGAAAACTTTATTCAGGTGATGATTTTACATGCACATATGATCAATAAATGGGAAACATATTAAAATGTGATTTAAAATGCAATTAAAACCATCATTAATGATTTAAGAAAAATTCAGGGGCCTAGGTATAAATATTTCTGTCTAGAAAACACTATGGATAAAAGTTCAGGGGCTAGCATGCAAGATTTCAGGACCAAAATGTGATAAAAATTAAGATTTTTAGATGATCAATGTAATTATGGATGACTTTAAGGTCTAGAATGTAAATTGTACAAAAGAAATTCTTTTCAAAGAACTCTAGGGACAAAATGCAAAAGTTCAGGACTTAAATGCAAAGAAAACATGATCTCAGACGCTTAAGTGTGATAAAACATGCATGAATAGGACTGAAAATGGAATTAAAAGTTAAATAGGACAAAATGTACAATATTTACAATGCAATTTTAAAAAGGGAGAATTCAGGGGTCCCAAAATAAATTCCTAGGACTCACTTGCAAAACAAAACATGAATGCAGAGGTCTAACTGTGAAGAAACAAACATTTATGAGACTAAAAATGAAATTAAAATTTAAACAGGACAAATCATGCAATATTTACAAGAATAATAAAGAAATGAAACTTATTTAAATCTTCAGGAGTCTAAACACAAAACACAAGACTTAAATGTAATAAAAAGGACCCCAGAGTCATAAAAAAGGACCTGGATGTAAGAAGAAAGGACCTGGATGTAAGAAAAAAAGACCTGGATGCAAATGCTAGGGACCTAAACGTAAAGAAAGGAGGATCTAAATGTAAAATCCTAAAACTACAGGGCCTAGACTAGAAACCTCCCCTTCGAAGTTCACCAACGAATCGCTGACGTCTTCACTCCGGCAAGAACTCCGGCGGTGGCTCCGTGATTGGGGGGGTTCCAGTGATGGTCGGGGAAGTTGGAGAGAGATCTGGTGAGCCTACTGAGGGCTGTGGGATGGACTGGGGAGGCCTGAGAGGCCTTTCCCACCTCTGGCTCCGGTGAGCGGTAGTCAACGCGAGAGACGATGACGCAACAAGCATCAGAGAAGCTTCGAGGGACCACGGGGAGACTCCTGGAGGTGTCGACGAGGGCAGGGATCACCTAGGGTGTTCCTCCCACCTCTGGTGTCGGTGGTGAAAGTTGCAGCAGCGAGGGCTCCGCTCCAATGGATGCGGAGGTGGCGTGGCAGGATGAGGAGGTCGCTGGCAGAGAGGCAGACCTTCTGGAGGTGGTCGTGAGTGGCGGGGGCATCCAGAGCACTCCAGTGGCTTCCATAGCGAAGGAGCGACGGTCGACAGCGAAGGAGCGACGGTCGACGGCGGCGGGCGACGTGGACGCCAGGGAGGCTCCTCCATAGTTGAGGGAGACGAGGGGAGAGGAAGGAAGAGGAGGGGAGGAGTAGGAAAGGCCCATGGGGCCTTACCAGGACCTAGGAGGCCTAAGGCCTCGCCGGTGGTGGTGAAACCACCACCGGAGAAGAGGGAGACGACTCACAGGAGGCGTATCTCTGATGAGATGCAACCAAAGGCCTAAAATGGACTCTATGGACCTACATGAAACCTTTCTAAAATTAAAAGAGAAGATGAAGGAGTACCTGGGTGGCGGTCTGGTTGTCCTTCGACGATACTTGACGGCGGCGCTTTGGAATGATGCTCTGGTGACGTTTCAAAGGATCTCCGGGGTTGCAAGTGGGCTTGGAGAAGGGCTCTGAAGGTGGGGAGATCGATGGATTCACTCTGGATGGGGGGAGTGAAAGAAAAGGCTTCACGGGTGGTCTCTCCAGCGGTTCCTCCGTTCTTCTCCTCTCTGTTGCCCTCCCCTCTCCGTTGGTGGTTTCTCAGGCTTTAAAAGAGGTGGAAGAAGCGGTTGGCACTATGACGACGTGGTTGGCAGTTGGCCAGCTCGTGGGGCAAGAGAGTGGTGTAGGTCAGTTGGGATCGTCGGAGTTGTTTGGACGCTGCCGGCGGACAGGACATGGCCGGAATTATTTTTGTTGCTTTCTAAAGTTTTTGATTGAAGAAGAAAATGGACGTATTGGGCTATGAGTGGGCCTAGCAGTTGGGCTTTTGTTGGTTTTTTTTGTTTTTGTTTTGGTTCTATGGTTTTGGTTTTGTTTTAAGTTTTTTAATTAATTTTTGATTTTGCGATTTTGAAGTTTAATTGTTTTTAAATTAGGGTTTCTTAGGGGTTTGAGTTTAATTAGGTGATTTTAAGTTAGGGTATTTTGGGTTTAATTAAATGATTTTAAATTAGCGATTTTAGGATTTTAATTATTTTAGGGTTTTTGTGATTTAATTAATTTAGGTTTTTTTGTGATTTAATTAGTTGGTTTTAAATTAGGAATTTCAGGATTTTAATTATTTTATGGTTTTTGTGATTTAATTAATTTGGAGTTTTTTGTGATTTAATTAGTTGGTTTTAAATTAGGATTTTCAGGATTTTAATTATTTTAGGGGTTTTTAGGGTTTTGGATTTTAATTAGAGTTTTTAGTTTAAATTACGATTTCTGGGTTTTAATTATGGGTTTTTTTTCGTTTAATTAGGTTTTTTTGGATTTTAATTAAAATTTTGAGTTTAATTTAGGGTTTTTAGATTTTAATCATGGTTTTTTAGTTTAATTAGGGTTTTTGGATTTTAATTAAAGTTTTCGGTTTAAATTAGGGTTTTTAACTTAATTAAGTGGCTTTAGGTTTTTTTTTAGGGGTTTTGAGTTTAATTTCGGTTTTTTCTCTTGAATTTAAATGGATTAAAGTTGTTTAAATGGATTTTATTTTGATTTTGACTTTAATTAGGGTTTTCTTTTGATTAATTAGGATTTTAAATGTTTTTAGGTTAATTTAAGTGGATTTTATTCACTTTTGACCTTAATTTGGGTTTTCACTTGATTAATTAGGATTTTAGGTGGATTTAAGTGGATTTTATTTAATTTTGTTTTTAATTATGGTTTACTTAATTAATTAGGGTTTTAAATGGATTTAGGTGAATTTTGTTTAATTAGGGTTTTTCTTGATTAATTAGGATTTTAAGTGGATTTAGGTGAATTTTATTTGGTTTTGATTCTTAATTATTAGTTTTTGCTTTGATTAGGTTAGAGTGAGCTTGTGTGGACTTAAGTGGGCTTGAGGGTTTAGGGTTTCGGTGGAGTTAGAGTTTAGGGTGGTGGTTGCAACCAGAGCATCTTCCAGAGGAGCCTGCTGCCAAGTATTCAAAATTGGGGTGTCTACAAGTAGTGACCCAATGAAACCAGCCTCACCTCCCTCTCATGGCCATGAACACGTCCTCCTTTCCATTAACTCGCGGTAGTAATGAGATATCAAGAAAGAGATGTAATGAGAGTACCAAACCTAGGGTAAGGCAAAGGTCCATAAATAATCCTGTGATAGTTCAGGATGTTAGCTTAAGGACCAGAAGAACAAAAGAAACCATAGGGCAACCATCATGTCTTTTATCAACAAGAAGGAAAATACTAGATGTTAGCTGACATGCCCATGGCATCGAGAGAAAAGATAGCAAGCTAGCGAGCCTGCCAATCAAGAGGAGGCGGTGACAAGTCCACAAACCTATTTAAGTGATGTGGAGGTAACAATACTAGCTAAGTATCCCATACACCCCTTGGCCAACAACTTGTAAGCCTTCATTACTGAAATAACGAATATAGGCTCACCCTAGCACACACCTTGTACAAAAAAGGAACCATCGCCAATAGAACCAAAATACACCCTCCATCGAGTACAGTCAATCAAGGTGGATTGCTAAGCTAGCCATTCCATGTCGAGTATTATGTCGTACTCCTGCATATCCATAATGATGAGACTGGCATCAAACTCTCCGCCATTCAACTTCATTCTAATAGATCACAAATATTTCCAAGCTAAAATATGCTCCCCTAGTGGCATCACTATGTTGAGATGAAAAGTTAGCCTCATTGGTCTATCCTCCATCTTCGCCGGGAAAGACTCAGAGATACAAAAGAAAGAACCCTCCGAAGTCAAACAAGACTTTGGCCATTCGGTCCACCATGAGAAAGGAACTTAATGGCCAAGCACATACCAACAAAACAACATTCTCAATTAAACAATAGTCTAGAATACAGAAGAGATTACAAGTAACACATGGAGGGTTACACAATACAAAACTACGAGTCCTTCCCCTTCATAACATCCCTAGAAGATTCAGCATCAGCAGCCGCGATAGTGAAGACACGCCCTTGGGTCGACTGCTACAGTGTACTCCCTGCTCTCCTAGGAGGGAGGGTCAATACAAAACTTTTGGATGTGCTCCAGTCTCTCATAGTTGTAACACACCGCCTGGCCTAGTGCTTGCTGCGAGCGAAGATAATTCACTGTGAGATGGTCTGCCTGACCACATTGGTAGCAATATCTGTCTCCTGGTCCACTGGAACCTATTTGATTAGTACCAATATCACTTCTGTGAATGGTGGTTTGGGGGTGTTGATGAGGTAGGCATCAACGCTTCCACGTACATTGACAACTCTGTGATCGCCACTTATTGATTTGATGAGACCAACTGACAAGGTGCCTGCGGGAGTTGTGGTTGGATTGGTGGTGTGGGTTCTCGATTCATTGAGTCTGTAGTAGGATATTGTCCAGCTGTGTCCTCGCACTATGTAGCATTCTCCTTCCCTTCAAGACAAACAAAAGAAATCTGCATTAGTCTAGGTGTAATAAATAATATCAAAACAAAACAATGAATAACATAAATAAATAAAGCTAAATACTAACCGTGCGGCAGTTCCCCACATACATATGTCATGAGCTTATCTAAGAATGTAATGATATGAAGAAAATAAATTTGAAGCAATACTGCCTTCATCTTTGTGCTCTTGATGTGGGGTTGAGGAAGTAGAGGCAATGACGGAGCTTCAGAGACGTGTTTTAGCTCAAGGATTGAGTGGATCACTTATGGATCTAAGTTTTCATATGAGGTTTGGATAAGGTGGAGGAGCTATGGCTCTCTCTCTCCAGCTCTTTCTCTTTCTCTATCAGATATCTCAAAGCCTCCCTTAGGATTTTCTCAAGCTCTCTTAGGGTTTTCTAATGGCCTCCCTTGGATTTTAAAAATTGCCTCTCCTTAAACTCTTGACCTAGGAATCTATTTGTAGAATTTGGAGCGCTAGATTCCATCAAAAGACAAGTGAAAATCCAAGGGCCAAGATTAAATTTGCTTAAAATAGAAAAAAATGGGACATTTGTTGTTGTCGCCAATGGGATTGACGATAGAATCATTGCATCACCGCATGAACTGATGACGAGGTCGAAGGTACACCTTTTGCTCGAAGTGGAGAATAATTATCCAAAAGGTAATAATATATTTCACATCAACTAATCACCGATTGTACGGTCGTCGAACAACAAAAAGGTAAATTTTAGAAAATTAAGATCCCAAAATATCTTGATACGAATCTAATAACAAATAATGATCAAATCACCATTTAAAATCATCTCCATAATGGAAAGATATTTTAAATAAATTTCTAAATTAAAATCAAACTTAAAATGTTAAGTAAATCAAATTTGAAATTTAAATCTCCAAAAATTATGAAGAAAATATCAGTTATCATATTTGATTTAATTTAGATTCGTAATTACCTAGATATTTTGGATTTTATCTTTATTTTTAAACATTATCTTGAACTAAATGTAGTTATAACATTTAAAAATGTGATGACGTAATATGAAATATTGTTTTTTATAAAAATAAAGATATGTAGTCTTAATTTGATGTCATCCATATTTCTAGAATTTTCCTAAATTAATTGACATTTATAAAGATGTATATAATATGCCATATATATTTAAGTGCTAGAAAAATTGTAGAAATTATAATAATTATGGAAAAAACATGATAATATTTTATAAATATCCCATATATCGTATTAAAGTCCATGATGACATAATATCTTGAGAGAGATTACTAGGATACCCATCGTTTGTTATTGTGGTGACCAAATATTTGTCTCCTTCTATACTGGCGATGAGATATGTCGCCTGCTACAGAGGCAACATCATAGTCTTTTACAGGTTATCTCTTGTCTTTTAAATTAATCCACAGAGATATGTTAAAAGTCGGAAAACCTTCAGAAATGCCATAAAATCATAAAAACATCTTCTTAAAATTAAAATGCTCAAATCTGTCACCAAATTGAGTAAAGCGAGAGTATTAGTTCTACCACGGTTGATGACTCACACCAAAAAATGCTCAAGGGACTCAAACCTATCACTAGTTCGAGTGTATTAGCTACATAGTTAATGACCTTTAATCAAGTAAAATCAAGAATGTTTTTAAAGAAATTATGAAAAATCTAAAAAATACGTCATAAATCCTTAGCCATTTAATATAGGGTGTTTAAAGGTTTTCTATCTTTACTCAATTCTGAGAAATGCAAAAATGAGATATTTATAGCTTCTACTAGTAAAATTGTGCTGACTGTTGGAAACACCACTAGGCTACTTCTTCCTTCTCTTCTTGGAACCACCAAAACCACTAAAACTTAGCATACGTAAGAAGGAGAACTATGAAGTAAAGGACGACTTAGACTTCCCTTTGGGACGATCTTCCATAAATTTCTTGTATTTGGCTTCAAAATGAGAAGTCATCTTGACCATTCCTGCAATTATCTGGTACCAACACACCGTCACCTTCAATCTCAGCCTTAGCTGAAGACCTTCTAAAAGCCTCTTCACCCGTCGCTCCTCAAAATTAAAGGGTTGGGTGAATTGTTCTAGAGGGATAAAGGCAACTGCATATTCGCTTACTGTCATGTTGTCTCGCTATAGATTCTAGAATTCTTGGTCAAACCTATCCCGCACATGACTGAGAAAGCACTTCTCACAGAAGGGTGCTTTAAAGTCTTGCCACTTAATCTTGACTGTCAGAAAATCCAAGAACTTCAGCTACCGCATAGCTCTCCACCACTGATCTGCATCACTTTTCGATAGATAGGTGGCCAACCGCACTCAATGCTCCTCTGGACATATTATGCTCTCCAACATCTTTATGATCCTCTGCATCCATGCCTCACTTTCCTTGGGCCTACCTTTGCTTTTGAACGTTCGCACACGTAACTTGCTTAGCTGATGTACCATAGATCTCCTGACGATCCGTTGGAACCTCCTTTACTGAACGCGTGAGAGATCCCATGGACTAAGTTCCGCCGTTTGGCCCGTATGCCCTGCCATCTGCTCTCCTCTTGAGAACTGGACTCTTTAGTAACGGCCTTGCCTTTACCACCGCGATGAGGCATTCTACAGAAGGAAACAATGTATCTATACCATAATAATAATAAAAAGCAAGAAAAAATCATGGTAAAAACTGATAGGTATAGACACAACCATGACATACAATTTTTATGGAGTCACTAAATCAGACACCCTAAGCTAGTGTTCCTGGTGAACCTGGACTCTGATACTAAATCTATAACAACCTATGTCGCTACCCCCAAAATTCATTAGACTAATTAAATCAAACATAATTAAATACTTAATTTACAAAATAATTAAAGGCTAATTAAAATATCTAAACTACCAAGAATCTGTAGTGAACAACTAGGTAACTCTAACTATTTGCGCACTATAACTAAACACTACTACTCGTCTACACTTGCAACTAAAATCACAGAAAAACACACGTGAGTGAACAGAAAGTCACCCAACATACATTCCACGAAAACTACACAAAATCGAAACAAAACTTGCGAATAGAATCAAACTGGATTTCTGAAATAATTTCCAAAACCATTTTAATTCTTTAAAAGACCACCAAAAACATCAAAGTCGCCAACACCTCAAAACTCAAGCCCCACTGACCAAAACCTACAGAAAACTGTACAGGTTCACCAAAAACACCTTGAGTCATGTTGCTCAATGTCAAACAACTAACTTTGGCTACAAGCAGTTACTAAAGTGCACTGTAGTACTGCCACAGATAAGCTACTCTGCAATGAGCAAGTCCGTTATGAGTTCCTTCCACCTAAAAGACCTTCTGAAGGTTAACCACACACTAGGAAAGCTTGCTCACCTTACCACCTAGGTGAGCTGTCTTCTCTCAGGACAACTATAAATGGAGCACGTGCACTACCTACACTGGCTAAACACCTACAAAGTACGCTCTCTCGATGTCCACACCATGATACCCAATGCAACTGGAGTATCATACCTCCAAGTTTAGACGGTATCTTAGGTCTCAGTACTCGGAGTGACTGAAATATCATACCTCTAGGTTCGAATGACGCTTTGACTCGTGGATCTCAGCCTCAGTCTCGTGAACGACAATCCAAGAGTATTATACCTCCAGGATCTAACAAACATTTACTTACAATTTCTTGGTCTCTAACTTCAACCTAGGTGACGTACTTAACCATCCAAGAATGTCGTCACATTCCTTCGTCCAGGTAATACGCCCCCAAGTATCTTGGCCCAACACACCACAAAAATCCTTTTCAAAACATTACCACATTTCCTTTGAATACCATTTTCAAAACCAATTATATTTCACCAGGATGTTTACAAAACCAAAACACCATTTACAACATTTAAATCACCAAGCTAAAACATTAGAGCACCAAAAACAAGGTCTGATTTGGACCCTAGAATTCGCAAGACCTACCCACATGGGCCACCTGTGGGACTAGCTTGCGAGGCTCACTCGTGAGGTTCCTTTGAAATTCTAGAGCAACAATCAGAAAATAGGGCACCTAAAATCACCTCAAGTGGGAGTGACCAGAGCTCCCACAACGAGGTACCACAAATTCCACAAAAAATACACAAAACATAGATATTCAAGTGTTCTACAACATGGTACAAGAATCAAAGCATATCGCTAAATGAAACTCAAGATATGAAAATCAAAGGAAGAGGGACATAGTCAGGTGCACTATTCACCCAAAAGCCAGCATAAATCTCGTAAAATCATGGAACCACTACTAGGCATTAAAGAGATGCTAAACAACATTCCTATAGTATTTTTAAGCATAATTGAAAGGAAGACAGTGAGGTGTGCACCTTGATAGTCTCACTAGAGAACCTTCTCACCACCAGCAACACAAAACTCTCTTCTGATGATCACCACAGCTCTATAGCTTCCCTCGACCTCCTCACGAGCTTGCTCAGCTTCTAGGATGGAGACCAAAGCTCGCTAGACAGAGGGATGGTCAGTCGACAGAACTCACCCACCTGCATTGCTTTGTCTCTCTCTCTCTATCTCTCTCACTCTCTCTGTATTGGAAAGGAGGAGGAAGAAGGAGACGCGATGATCTCAGGGAGGAGGGCAAAGAAGAAGGGAAGAGACTAGAAGGACTGGAAGTCAGTGCTTGGGGCTCAAGAGTAGGTGGGGAATGATGGTGGCTTGCGGGAGGCTCCACATCCATCCTTATATAGTTGTCGATCCTTGGTAAGTGAGCGCATGCTCACCAACATGCCCTAGGACCACCCACTCCTCAAGCAACAACCACTCCACCACATGAGACCGCAACAACTCCTCTACGTTGAACCAACCCACACATGGCTATAGGGCACCAACCATTTCAGGAGCAACCAAATTAGCTGAAATGCGCTCCACGGACTTAAGCCACGAAGGCCGTTCACGAGGTTGACCAGCGGTAGGAGCCTGTGGCCCCAATTAACTCATTGGGCTAAAATCAAAGATAAGGCCCAAAACATCAAATTTTAGCTCAACAGAATGAGATCGCACACTAGTAACACCCGCCCATATATAAAATTTATTAATTGTAATTAATTACAAGTGCAAATGAATTTCTAGGTGACACATTGCTAATTCAATTTTATTTTTCCCTTCATTGAGGTTAATCTATTGGCATGGGTACTTTGGAATCTTTCATTGGGTATGTCACTAATTCTATTTCGTCTTTTCTTCTTGCAGAGACATCTAAAGAGTGACAAGTTCAAAGATGTATCACTTGCTTAAGTGGCTAAGTTAGACCAACTATTTAAAGAATCAGTGGTTGCTAGTGGAGATGTATACATACCATGTGCACAACCACCACCCATTGAAGAGCCCTTTGAAGAGATGTCATGCAAATTTCCTAGGCTTTAGAAGCTATTGGGCTTGAATTTGCACAAGAATTGTGAATGATCAATCTCATCTCCTAGGATCGCTACCAGCTAAGTCCACTACTTTCTCTATGCAAACTAAAAGACTAGAAAGACAAAAACTCACTATTGTTACAAGATTGGAAAGGAGAATTTACAGGGTTGCAACTACATGTGAGAGGAAGTGTGATTTGATCCAAAGGCATGAAAGAAGAAATAGACAAGTACTCTCTTGCAAGGTGCAATGAACTTCGAAATGAAACTAACAATGTTGATGGATTTGATGAATGAAACTTTGCATATGTTCAACTGTATCTACGGCTACAAGGCAATTGTTTGTTGCTCTTCCTGATGCTAGTAGTAAATCAAGATGGATTCTTTGGGAGCACGTGAAATTTATGACTTTGTTCATGTGAAGAAGTCATGCTAAACTTATCTAATTGCTTTTGAAATTATGTATCACCATAACTGTAGTATGTGGTGAACTTATCTATTTGCATTTGCTGCTAGTATGTGGTGAACTTATCTATTTGTTTTTAATGCTAATATGTGAACTTGTCACACTCTTCATTTTCCACAATAATTTAAAATAATTTAAATTACGGAAAAATTAAAGCCAAACAGTAAATATCTAACTATCAGGAACCTATGTGCGGCTAGGAGATTCCAGACTATATGCACTACGCTAAACCTTTGCATGCCTGCACCTGCAAACCAAAAACACGAGAAAAACGTATGAGTGACAAAAGTCATCCCAGTACGCACACCAAGGAAAACCACGGAAAACAAAACTATAATCAATTTTCCTTTTAAATTTATTTCGCAAACTATTTTCTCAAAACCTCACAAAACAGGCCCACATTGGCCAAAACCACAATTGGAGCTCTACTAGCCCAAAATCACAAGTAAAGGCCCTTAATGGCCAAAACTACATACAGTGAGTTGAGGAGCCCGGCGCCAGACAACCTAACTCTGGCTACACGCAGTCCGTTGAGGAGCGACCACAACGTTCTGCACTGCCACGGTGACGACCGCCTTGTGTAGGAGCGTTCACCGTCCCGCGATTCTACCTCTCTGGAGAACCCTCAAAAGCCAACCCCTCCTTGGGAAGGTTGTCCTGTCTCTCAGGATGCTACCGGCTATGGGGCACGTGTCCCACTGGCACTGGCCACCACAGGGTACGCCTTCTCATGGCGTCCTCCGCATACAGTGCTCAGAAGGGAGTGTCATACCTCCACACCCGATGACATTCGAGCCTCAATGCTCACAGCGATAGCAGAAGTATCATACCTTCCCATCATGCCACAAGACACCTTAACCTGCAGACCACAACCCTAGCCTTGAGACGACAGTCAAGGAGTCTCATACATCCAGGACCCGATGCCCTTCAGCCTCAGGTATCTCGACCCCCGACCTCAACCAAGGAGTCACGCCCGACCATCCGAGAATGTCGTCACATTCCCTAGTTCCGACAACACGGTCCCACATTGTCTTGGTCCGCACACAGGAATCTAGGAAAACATTTTCCAAAACAGGTCAACTATTTCCTTGAAATCCATTTTCAAAACCATTTTCATATCTTTGAAAATTCTTCCAAAACCTTGGCAAAACATCGCATCAGGGGTCCTAGGAGACTACCACTGACCACCCACAATCCCTCTCAATGGAACAAAACACAGCAATCCAGAAAGTCCTCGGAAAATATATTTTATAAACTTATTTGGGCCCAAAATCGGCATGCCGAAAAACAGGTTCGGTATGCCAAAAATCCTTAGTTTAGTAGATCAATCTGGATCGGTCGATCGAATTAGGTCAACGGTCAACACTCAGGCCAAAATCGATATATCGAAACTGGTTCGGTCGACCAAAATCTCCTGATTCGGGCGACCGTTCAGAATCAGACAACCGAATTTTGACCAGAGGACCTAATTTGATAGAAAAATGGCACACTGAAATGGTTCGGTGTGTCGAATTTTGTGAAAAACTGAAAACGGCCCAAACCCTACAATCCGAAATCGTCCCAACTGGGACCTCCGATCAAACCTCCTAAACAAACACCAAAAATCTTGCATAAAACATAAGATGTAGACCCTCGAGTTTACTCCAAATCTCAACAAACAAAACTAAAATCCATTCACCATGCATCAAGATATAAAATCACAAAGGCAGAAGGGTCAAAATGACCCAAAACACACAAACTGCCATAAATATCCATAAATGCCACAATAAATTTTCAAAAATTCTAAAACATTAAATTTAGCCTAGATTACATGCATCCTAGGCATTTATACCATTTTACATGATTTCTACACATTAAATTGGGGATACGTACCTAAAATGACCTCTAGCGATCTCCGAACGACTCCGGTGAATTTCGACGACCCCGCACGACCACGGCCACAGCACAACCACGGGAGCACTCCACTTGAGCTCCACGCACCACCACGAGCCACCATAGTCCCTCCGCTTCTCTCCCTCTCTCTCTCTCTCTCTCCCCGTCAGCGCGTGAAAGAAGGGAACAGAGGAGGCAGGGGAGGATGGGGGAAAGGAGAAGGGGGTGGAGAAGGAGGAGTGGGGAGGAAGGGAAAGGGAAAGGAGGATGGGGAAGAAAGGGAATGCACCCGAGGAGGAGGAGAAAAGAGGAAGAAAGAAGGAGAAGACGGTGACGAGCGGTAGGGGAGTGCGGTATGGTATGGCTTATAAAGCCTGCGCACGCGGTAGCTGGGAGCGTGCTCACTTGCAGGTCTCAACCACTAGCACATCACACGAGCACACTGGCCACCCGCCCAACCACTAGCCACAGCAACCGGCCCACGGCGCGAGCCCCACACAGACCCTACACCTGGGCCCCACACGCACAGTGCCACAATGCACAGTGTCAACCACACACAGGGACATGCAAATAGAAGCCAGCCCACGAAGCCCAAGTCCAAAAGTACAAAACTACATAGAAGGCCTCGGAACAGTAACACCCATCCAGGAATAAAATTCATTAAAATGTAAATAATTACAAAATGAATTTTACAAATGTTACAGAACTAGTGTTCATCTATGTGTATTTATTAGCTATGTTGCTTTGAATGTTGATCTCCAGCTTGATTTGGTAATTGTATCTAGAGAAACCAATATTTTCAACTTGATTTGGTAACAATGTAGCACCAAGAGTTCCTCTTTTTTTTTCTTTTGCAAAAGAAACCAATATTTTCAAGGTGATGTGTGTGGCTTCCCGACAAATTTTCCTTGTATTTTAATTACCTTGTATAGCTTCCTATATTGAGGCTAACCTTTCAGATTAATAATGATTGATTCTAGAATTTTCAAACAAAAAAGATATTACACATATTTTGAGTGCTTGAGTAGTACATCTAATTTTGATGTCACAACAATGACAAGCACTTTTCAACAATGCAGCTCTTCAATTCCCCACCAACAGAAGAAGATTCTAAAGAGAAAGGAAGTATTCATAGTGATATTCTTCAATGCATTACAAGAAAGTGTTTGCTTGAAAAAATTACAACTAAACAATAATTTAATAGTTAGAGTCCTTATCGAATGAGTCATCCAATTGCAACAACTGAAATTTCTTAAGTAACTCTGAATTGTAATCATTTGCAGATACAACTTCAATCTTTAGAGTAATTTTTGCAATTGTGTCATCCTAATCTTGGAATTTCACTTCAATTTGGAATTCCTCTTCTTTATCATCCCACTCAAAAAATTGACAATTATTTTTCTTCTACATTAAGGATGTAGACATATAAGATAGGTAATAATGTTAAATTTATAAAAAATTTAAAAGGATTCCTTACACAGTTGTAAAACTAATGATTGGGATTCCAAGATGCGTTTGACATCAATCGCCTCACTAGTTCTCCACAATTACAACAAGGTGGAATTCGATATATGGGATGATATATTAAGGTAACATTCTTCTAGGTGATCAATATAATAAAATTTCATTAGTAAAAAAAAGATCACAAAATCATTTTCAACCATGAAATTAAGCAATTTCAATTAAAAATCTATACATACACACACACACACACATATATATATATACACACATATATATAGGCAAGAGATCAGTTGCATCCTCCCTCAAATTAACTTATTTGAGGGAAGATTGATCTTGAGCGTTGGATCTAAATCCAACTAACAAAAATTAAACCACCTTATTTGAAATAAAACCACTAGTGGTTTCTCTGTGGAGGGAAAAATTTTAAAATTTTTTGAAATTCATTTAAATACATTGATTATTGATTTTATCATTCCATAACTTTATATTCAAATTCGAATTATTTTACGATTTCATTCAGTACATGTTTTTATTGGTACGATTAATATTTTGTTATTGTTCTATATTATCAAACAATGTTATATAATTTTTAAAATCAGTAACATGATCTTGAAACAGTTTCGTGTTACGATTTAGAA
>JAMKQA010249131.1:0-10055 GCA_024699735.1 Posidonia australis | reverse complement strand
ACATTTCATGGGTGAAATCAAGGAAGACCGATTCTATCGGGCGTACGAGGGTGCCTAACACCTTCCTCGTGCGTAACAGGGATCCTTACCCGCATTCTGGTTATTTCGTAGACTTGTCTTTGTTGTTTTTTTTGCATGATTCTTCATGTGTATGGTTTTCCTTGTCTTCCATAATAGATTAGGTGGCGACTCCATTTTATTTTGCCTTTTTCGATGTGATTTTGCCGACCGATTTCGCATTCATTTGCGGAATCTCCTCGCCGGCATGGTTACAGGGTGTTTTGCTTGAATTGTCATCGTAGGTTGAGCATGATGTTCTAGAACTCAAGCGCTCCCAAGGTGTGGTTTTCTAGACCTGACAAAGAAGCTATTTAGATTGTGTTTTGAGTTAGTTTTTGAAATGTGATTTCAAAAGGTTTTTCAAAATGATTTTGAGGAAAATAAGGATGTTTTGGAAATGTTTTTTCAAAGGATTTGGAAAGAAGGTTTTGAGCTTGTGGTTTTTGGGTGTGGCCGCCAATGCTGCGTTTGGCACGGAGTTGTGGTGCTTTTGAGATGATTTTCGAAATGAATTTCAAAATGATTTCTAAGAGAGATTTGGAAAGATATGCATAAGTTTGTAAAGATTTTAGAAAGTATTTTCTAGTGTTTTCTGTTTGTGGAGACCAAAAGACTGTAAGATTGTGCTAGTGGATCCTGAGGGTATGAGACCTTTAGAGAAGTTGAGCACAAGTCCAAGGTTGATGTCTGGGAATTGAGAGGTCGAGGAATTACGACAGTGGACCTAGGGGGTATGATATCTCTGTGTAGTTAGGTGTGACGTTTGAGGATGAGGCTCCAGAACCGAGAGGCTAGAGGATCATGCTATCAGGACTAGGGACCGTTAGACTCCTGGGTGGTCGAACACGATTGACTAGGCTGCGGTTCGAGAGTTAAGGTGTCGTCTAGACTTGGCGATATCGTGGCAGCAAACTTAAGGGGTATGTGTAACGATCTCCAAGTCGCTACTACTTAACTTAGATGTACAATTTCATTTTTCTTTTTATCTTTTATTCCAATTAGAATTATACTAATTATACTACTAAATCTAAGTACACTCAATAGAAATAAACAATTAAAATAAGCTAAACTACAAACTCACAAGAATCCGTGATGTGTGGCAGCTTGACTCTTCTTATATACACTAGCTAAAACCAGCTCCTATCTTGCACCTACCAAAACAGAAATCAAAAGCATACATGAGTGACCACTCAAAACGATCATCCAACACACATCCCACCTAACAACTCAGTACACCATGCGAAGGAAACAAGCGTAACTACGCCCTACATAAACAAGCACGGGCATCCCACCTAGATGTCGCAACACCACAACAGGGCAGTCTACTATTGCCCAACAGGCAATAAAACCTCAAAACCCTGCCTTTAAAATCATTCTTTTCATTTCACTTTTCAAAACCACATACATGCTCTTTTTAAAACCTTTATGCACACTTGAAATGGCCACTTTTGCCAAATCAAGCCTAAAAATCACACAGGCTGACCTCACACACTCTCTACGGAGATCAGACAGTCAACGATGTCTGAACGCTCTCTATAGCACCCAGAATATCCACAACAGCCACAAAACACAAGCTATAGAGCCTTTACTTTGTACAACATGGCTCTCCTTTGAATCCAAGCAACAATACCAAAGTTACGGAGCCATTGCTCCAAAACACAATGCCACACGGGCGCAACATTACAGCCTCTTCAAGGCCAAAACCACGGAGTCACTGTTCCAAAACACAACACTACACTAGGCACAACACCATGGCCTCCTTTAGGGAAGAGCTTGATTTCTGAACTAGGACTCAGCAAAACTACAAGCACACACAATGTGTCGTATTGTTCGATGTCACACAGTTAACACCGTCCATAAGTAGTCCATTGAGGAGCGACCACGGCATCTACATTGTCACAGACAACTACCTTGTGGAGGAGTCTATCCGTTCTGTAGTCTTGCCACCTACAGGACCCTCAAAGAGCCGACCCTACCTGGAAAGGTTGTTCACCCTACCTAGGCAAGCTATCCTGTCACTCAGGACAAACCACAGGATACGCCACTCGACATCCTAGTTCAATGCTCTGAACCACTAGAGGCTAATCACCCTTAGGCTCAGCCAGCACCTATAAGTCTTGGTATTTGTAATGACCAGGGTATCAAGCTCAACTACTCAAAGTCTTATACCTCCCGAGTCCGTTGTCATAATACCACTATGTACAAACAGTATCCTGGGCCTTAATGCCTGGGACAAATAGAGTGTCATACCTCCGAACCTAGCCTGTACCTTGTCTCGCAGACCTTAGCCTCGGTCTCGTGAACGACAATCCAGGAGTATCATATCTTACGGATCAAAAGAACACATCAACTTAGGCAACGTGCTCGACCACTTAGCAATGCAACGCACATCCCCTAATCTAGACAACATGACCCTTTGGTCTATTAGTCCACCACAAACAGAAAATTGGAAAACTCTTTTCAAAATCATTTGCAAGCCTATACATTTCTCTTTCCAAAACCCTTTTGGAAAAACATTTTAAAATCTTTTAAACAACCTTTCAAAAATACCACAAAACCTAACCTAGACATCTCCTCTATTTGGCATAGAAAACAACAATTTGGGAGTGTACGAGTTCTAGAGCGTCTCGCTCAACCCACGACAACAACTCAAGAAAACACCTAAAACAACAACAACAACACCTTCTAGTGATAACGATCACTTAGGAGAAACTGCACAACACGTGAACTTCACCCTAAGAAGGTAGCTTGCAACGTTAGAGGCATTTTCCCTCCCTAAGATCGACTGGGTGCTCTGCACAACAAACAACGTCTAGAACTCTAAGTTTTGAAGCTAGAGTGTAAGATGCCTACTAACTTGTGTCTCTCGGGAGCACAGGCAGATTAGTGTCAAACACCCATACAATGTCATTGAATATTTCATTCAGTGTACCACGCACCAAACCCAACCAACATCTAGTCCTAGCGATGAGTCATGATCCCTAGTATCCAATCTAACCATTTGGGGAAGACTTAGTATCTCTAAGTCATATAATCTTTTATTTTAATCACACTCCAGGTGGAATCCTACTAATTCATTTTAGACAAATCCTACCATTATTCTAATAATTATCCTAATCAATTATACCATCATAATTATCACTTCAGGATATATGTGTGTGTGTGTGTGTGTATAAAATCAAAAACATAATACACCTTAATACAAGATCAGGACCTAAATCGACAAACCGAAATGAAACGGTTGATCGAACTTGGGCTCAGGGCACCAGAAACGGTAGACAACCATTCGATCGTCCAAAATTCTTTGATCCGGTCGATCGAAAAGGGTCGGTCAACCAAACTAAATACTCAGTCAACACCCAAGATCCAGAATGGCAGATCGAATAAATTCGGTCAACTGAAGTAGGGGTCAAGAGGACCATCCAGGAGCCAAAACGGCACACCACACAAAAACGATATGTTGAACCAAGCGATAGTAGGACACCCCAAAATGAGACTCAAACCCCAATTCTACAAACCACCATACCAAACCATACAAGTAATATATCAAAATGAAGATCTCGAGGAGATCTTCTAATTAGGATAAGAATCACAACGATCTGTTGCCTGAGGCACAAGCAAACACTAGAAAACCATTTAGGGATACTAGTCACCCCAAACCAATAAATACGAACATAAATGGCTCACAAATGCACAATAAATTCTACAAAAATTCCTACAATCAACCACACACTATCATGCACCAAGGAATCAAGTTATAAACCAAAAGAAGGCCTACAGGATGTGTACTTGGCACCGAAGATGCGACAATGAGTGGCGCACATCCTCGTCCTCCTCGACCATGGTGAGCTCCTCCTCGAGACGATGCGACGACAGTGGCACGACGACGGCGATGAGCTCTTCCTCTTCTCTCTCGCGGCATCTCTCTCTCCATTAGCCCTCTCAGCTCTCTCTCTCCCTCTTGTTTCCTCGCAACTCTCTCTCTACCCCACTTGCGTACTCAAGAAGGAAAACAAGAAGAAGTGAGAAGAAGAGGAGGAAGGAGTGGGTCTCGGAAGGAAGAAAGAGAAAGAAGGAAGGAAAGAAGAAAAGAAAGGAAGAAAAGGAGAGAGCCACGAGTACGAAACCAAACCATGCAACCACTCACCGTTCACGTGACTCGTACAAATCGGGATTAGTCACCAGAGCATGCTAGCAAACTTCCATGATCCAGAGCAAACCCTCAAAACTTCCACGAAGGCCAACACAACACTACAACCACATAACACTAAGAAGGCCAGAACCCACGAAGCTAGGAGTAGAAGGCTGTAGGGTTGCGTTTCACACTGAACATAGGGGACTTAGCATCTAACGACTCAAAACTCTGTTAAAATATCTGGTCAAAACACTACTTCTGAATCTGGATTGTTACAATATGAGACCTTTGTGTAGTTAGGTGTGATATCCTAGACGTGCTAGGTGCTAAGACTTGTGTGTTGGTTGAGCCCGAAGGTGAGGAGCCTCTAGCTGTTTAGGGCACAGAGATGAGAACGTCGACAAGGTGTACCTTGTGATTTGTCCTAAGAGAGGATAGTTACCCAAGGAGGGTGAGCAGCTTTCTTGAGGAGAGTTAACTTTGAGAGGGTCTTGCTCTTTCATGAGCAACATTTCACTGCCAGCAGTAATTTTTCATCTCGTCTCAATTTAAATACTTCTATGACTCCTCTATTGGGCCTAACTCCCTTTCTTTTACTCAGGCCAATGCAATGCGCTCATTTAAAACCATAAACTGCTCATCCATCTTCTACCGTAGAAAACCTAAAGCCTACGTCTTCAACAGATGCTCTTGTCCATCCCATCCAACCTTCACCTCCTCCCCCACCTCTACCTCCCACCACTCATTATCCCATGGCCACCAGAGTCTTTATTGGCATTAGGTAACCTAATCCCAAATATGCACTTCAAGTTGTTGCTAGACCTTCCATTCCACACTCTTACTCTACTACTGTCAAAGATCCTAAATGGAGGTCGGCCATCGATGATGAGTACAATGCCCTTCTTCAGAATGGAACACGGAAACTTGTTCCGCCTACCTCAGATCAGAAGGTCATCGGATGTAAATGGATCTTTCGAATTAAGGAGTGTGCTGATGGCTCTGTTGAGCATTACAAAGCTTGTTTGGTAGCCAAGGGATTTCATTAACAATCTGGTGTCAATTATGATAACACATTCAGTCTGGTTATCAAACCAACCACTATAAGGATTGTTCTTGCCTATGCCTACTCAAACAAGTGGCCTCTTCATCAACTGGACATCAGTAACGCTTTCCTTCATGGGCACCTCTCAGAAGCTGTTCACATGGCCCAACCACCAAGTTATATCGATCAAAACTACCCTGATCACGTATGTCTTCTCCATAAGTCTCTCTACAGTCTCAAACAAGCACCACGTGCTTGGTTTAACAGACTTCGTGATCATTTGCTTGCAAATGGGTTTGTTGATTCTAAGTCTGATAAATCTCTTTTCATTCGACACCATGCCTTTGCAATAGTTTTATTTGTCATCTATGTTGATCATATTATAGTCACCAACTCAACACCCACCGCTATAAATGATGTTGTACACAATCTCCGCAAGGATTTTGCCGTTCGTGATCTTGGCTACTTCTTAGGGATTGAGGTCACTCCTATTGACTTCTGGGCTTCATCTGTCTCAGGCTCGATACATCACCAACCTCCTTTATCAGCATCAATTACAAGATCTGAAGCCGTGTGCCACTCCTATGACGTCCACCTCCAAGCTCTCTCGTTTCGCTGGGACTCCTCTTTTAGATCCCATGGCTTTTCACAGTGTTGTGGGTTCTCTACAATATCTTTCATTAACAAGGCCGAACATGTCCTTTACTGTGAATAAATTTTGTCAATTCATGTCGACTCCCACTGATCTTCATTGGTCCATTGCAAAGAGGATTCTTCGCTACCTCAAAGGCACGCTTCAGTTTGGTATTCTTCTTCGACCGACCGTGGATTTCTGGCTAGAGGCATACTTTGACATTGATTGGGCTGGTGACTCAGAAGATCAGTGATCTCATGGTGGGTATTGCGTTTTTCTATGACCCAATCTTATCTCTTGGCGCTTGAAGAAGCAACGTATTGTTGCTTGTTCCAATACTGAATTGGAATACCGAGTGCTTGCAGATACTACTGTGAGCTTGCATGGCTAAGCATGCTTCTTCGAGAATTGCACATCTCTTCCACTATTCCGTCGAGGCTCTCATGTGATAATCTCAACACCACTTACTTAATAGCCAACCCAATATTCCATGCTCGGACCAGACTCGTTGAGCTCGACATGCATTTTGTCTGCAAACATGTGGCACAACATCTCTGCGATGTACGTTTTATATGCTCAGCTGATCAATTGGCCAATGTTCTCACCAAGCCTCTTGCCATTAGGCGTTTTTCCCATTTACGTGACAAGCTTACTGTCACTGAATCCTAGTTACGCTTGTGGGGGTGTGTTAGACCTAATAATCATACTCATCCTAATCATCTTAGGTTAATGAGGGATTAGTTATTGTAACTTCTTCTTTATTCTGGAGTCTTTTAGAAAGATTCCTTTTTGTAACTGTAGATATCTCATTTTCGCATTTCCTAGAGTCCATCTAGGATAGGAACCTATGAGACGCCCCAAATCATGAGGCTAGGGATCTTCTGCTCTATTTTTCAGATATTTTATGTTTTCTTTAAAAACATTCTTAATTTTACTTGGTTCAAGGTTGTTAATTGTGGCAGAGCTAACCCACTTAAGCTGATGGTAGGCTTGAGTCCCTTGAACGTTTTGGTGTGAGTTGCTAGCTGTGGTAGAGCTAACACTTTCATCTTACTCAAATTGGTGGCAGATTTGGGTACTTTGAACTTAAAAAAGGTGTTTTTATGATTTCTGAGAATTTTCGGACTATTAAGGAGTTTCTGTGGATTTAACATAAAAGATAGAGGTAAAACACAAAAAGACGAAGAGGTTGATATGAAGAGAGGTGACTATCCTTGTTGCCACAAGTATAACGACTAGTTTCGTTGCCATAACTACAGGCAACTAGTTTCGTTGCCACACTAATAGGCAATGAGAATCTTGAAATTCTTTCTCAAGATAATTTGTCGTCTCAGACTTTAATATAATATATGGGATATTTATAAATATTATCATGATTTTTTCTATAATTATTCTAATTTCTAGGATTCTTTACATACTTAAATATTTATGGAATATCATATAAATCTCTATCAATACCAGATAATTCTAGAAAAATGGGTGACATCAAGATTAATATCATATATGTTTATCATGATTTAAAACGAGATATGATATTAACTATGAATTTTTTAATGCTAAAATTATTTATAATTTTAAAAGATAATTTCAACATGTGCTTAATTTCCAAATATTTATTTAGTTACAAGATTGGAATTTGTTATAGATATATTCAATATAATTTTCATGATTATTGGGGACTTTATCTTTCAAATTTGAATTTGAATTTGATTTTGAGTTTGGATTTAAAATTTGATTTTGAATTCAAATATCTTCTACAATATTCTAGCGATTTCGAGGGAGTTTGAAAAAGTCAAGACTAGTCATTTGCAGTTGCTAGATATTTGTTGAATCGGTTTTGGATTTTTTTTTTTTTTTAAATGTGGAGATATTTAGAGCTCGTTGCAATAAAGAGCAGCGACTAGTTTGTAAAAGACGATTTTTGTCTATTTTTTCGCACTAAAAAATAAGACTTTTGGGTTGTCGTCGACACCTGTGGCGACATATCTAGATATGTTATCGGTTCCACCGGCAATGAGTTCTAAATATCCTATTTTTCGAATTTTCAAGCAAATTCAATATCTAGATACTTTCTTGATTTGTTTTTGATGAGACTTGATGTCCTTGTGCTTATAAATAGACCCTTAAATCTTGAGTTCTGGAAGTCTTTTCAAAATTAAAGAGAGATTGTCTAGAGAAATTAATTCCTGATGAAGCCTTACTAAAATCATGTCAGAATCCTAGATTCATAGAGATTCTTTCAATTTGAGCCATAGTGTACTTCCGAAGTTCCATTCATAGCCTCTATTTCCTCAATCCACTCCACAACATACGAGGATGAAGGGTGTATTGTTTTCCAATTATTTTATTTTTTATTGCATAAATCCATTACATGACATAGATTAGCTCATGACATATACATACGGGAAATCACTCTCTGATTAGTATTTAATTGTATGTTTAAATTATTTTTTTGTTATTGGTTTACTACACTTAATCTAATTCATTTTCTCTTGTTTTTCTTATTTGTTTTGAAGGAAAGGATCTTACATTGCATGAGGAAGCCACAGTACAACATCCAACCGTCGATTCGGTAAGTCGGTGAACTCACGACTTCAACTTCACACTAGATCTCAAGTTTCCATATTAGATCAGAAGCAAAGCACAAAAAGAAATCTTACAACAGTAACTAACTCTCCTCCCCTCCTATATAAGAGGATGTATATCATTCTTTTGCATCAATGGAAAAACACTTGATGGTTGCGTACCAGAATATGGTATATCAGTTTGAAGCTGTGTATATTAAGCTGTGACATCAACTTTGTTCTGAGATTTCAGTATAGAAGTTCAGCACTAGAACATTAACTCCTACGTTTTTTGGGAGTGAAAAAAAAGTCGGCTTAATAACATCACCAACTTAATTAATCTTCAAAGAACAAAAAAATGATCACTCGGAGAAAATTTTGAAGGTAATCTATTAAACCATGTTATGTGAGTTAGAAACCACAGGAAAAGGCAAAATGATAACATGCTAGTCAGCCAACAAACAAAGCTGGGAACTTCATTGCGGGGTAGAAGCATTGTTTCCATTGGAAAATCAATCCAGCAAAACTGCTTTGTGGTTTATTTATATACATTCTTCACATATATATGAATACAGCAAGAAACGTTTAAGCCAAATCCTAAAGACCGACCTTTTCTGGCTGGAACTACGATGAGCAACAGAGATCGATGATTTCAGACCTCAAGTTTGGATTTATGTAGACATTGGAGCAGTCCTCATAAATGGGGCTTCCATCTGCAGGTTCTGCGTGGGGATGAAAGCCACTCTCTTGACAACCTCTGATGGCACTAATTCCTCCAGGATCAGTTAATCCTGGAAAAATTCCATATTTCCTGCCATGATCGGACGATAGAACACTATTTTCTCAAAGCCTTAAAAATTTCTGATAAGAACATAACTGAATATTTACTAGCCAACCATGTGTTAAGAACTACAAGATAAGGACTAGAGGTATTCATCTGTAAAGTTGGTTGCTCCATTGTTATTATAGCTAAACATTGGGTTGGAAAAGAGAGGAAATTCTGATTCAGTTAAGATATTTCATGAACTGGAGAGAAAGAAACTATGCACTTTGCATGGAAAGGAAATTGGTTCTGTATTCAAGTTCCAAACTAAAATGGTTAGTTGTATTACCGGGTGGTGTCTGTTGGGGCCATCACAATTGCAACTGTTTCTGGTAGCATGCAGCTAACCAATACAATTACCATTATTGACAATATGTATCTTTGTAAACCTCATTTTGAAGTTCTTTCCCATTGAAAAAGTCAGCTGGATAATGGAAATTTGGATTCTAATGAAAAGATGCAGGGGCACATTATAAAAGGAGTAAAGTATGTAAAGTGATAATCTGGTTCAATTATTATTGATAGTGGCTTAAAACAATGCTAAAAAAAATTACTGGCATGGATACCCTTAACAATGATTATAGTAGACTAGTAGTTATCATGATACCTGATAAGAATATTGGGTGTGCAAATCTATTGAGGACATGAAACAAGTTTGTGAAGGATGAGTGAAAATTAAAGCACGCTAGAAATCAAAAAGACAAGTAAAATAGATCATGAATAGAAAGTACAACAGTAAAAGGCAGCTTACTAAGTAACTAGTACAAGGTATTTCTCAATGTGATCCATAATAAATA
>JAMKQA010249130.1:0-19274 GCA_024699735.1 Posidonia australis | reverse complement strand
AGTAAAATAGATCATGAATAGAAAGTACAACAGTAAAAGGCAGCTTACTAAGTAACTAGTACAAGGTATTTCTCAATGTGATCCATAATAAATATTTATATCAAAACACCAATTCTTGTCAACTTGGAAGCCTCTTAGAATACATGTATCAATTTAGATTTTATGCTAGAAAAAACAACTTTAAAAAACAAATTGATTGAACAAGAAAATCATCAAATATCAGACTTTGCCATTCATAAGATAAGATAGCTTATGGCATTCTCACTTATTGGAGTAAAACAAACCATAACCCTGTTCACAAGCACCTTCATGTGTATTCATGTTTACAACGTTAGTCATTAAACTACAAGGTATACTTGTAGAAAAAAAAAACATGATACACTCGTTGTTGCATGCAATCACAGGCTTTTGAGCTACCATTGCTTCCGAGGGCACAATTCCAAAGTTCTCATCCTGCATAACACAGACCAGAAAGGTAACAATCCAATTAGAAATCCTTCACTGTAATATAATTTTAAGTTCATTTGACAACAAACAAGGGTCAAAAAACTTGTTTAACAGGCCTGGGACTAAACTCATCAATTTAGAAGAGGATCAGTGATTAAAAAAGCAAGACTAGGTGTGTATATCAGTGAATATTTGTATATGAGGCGTGTAAAGGAGAAATCACCTTGTGTGGTGGAAAGATTGGCGTGGATCTACTGTCGTGGTCGGAAGGGCTGCTATGGGTGTTGGCGATGCTGTGGGGGCCAGTGAGTTGCTGAGGGCCGGTGAGTTGCGGTGGGGGCCGGCGATGCTTTGGGGGTCGGTGAGTAGCTGGGGTGGGTGGGGTGGCGCACGTGGATCGGTGAAGAGAGGTGGAGTGGGAAGCTGGGAATGGCATCGGTGAAGAGAGGTACTTGCATCGATGAAGAGAGGTGGAGTGGGAGGCTGGGAATGGGATCGATGAAGAGAGGTACCTAGATGCGAAGTTGAAGAGACGAGAGGGGGCGGCGGAGGTGGTCGTGAGAGAGGAGAGGAGAGTGAAGAGACGAGAGGCAGTGGCTGAGAAAGAGGGCGAGTGTTTATAATTTTAGGGTACTATTGCGAGGACATATCCTCGTAAAGTCCTCGCTAATATATTGCGAGGACTATTGCGAGGACATGTCCTCGTAAAGTCCTCGCTAATATATTGCGAGGACATGTCCTCGCAATGTGCTCGTTATAAGTCCTCGCAAAATCTGATTTTTCTAGTAGTGTTCTTCCTTTGTTTCGGGTGCTCAGGAGTAGGTGTAGTCTAGTCTGGTGCATCATTTTTGAGCCACTTTTGCCACACACAGGTCTGGATGTTTAGTTTTATTTATTTAATTCTGTTATTTAGATTCTTTTAGCTGCATTTGGGTAGTTCCTGTACTGTTGTATAGTACAGGGGTGTTATAGAGTGGTATCAGAGCCTAGGTTCACTAAGTGCACCAACTTAGGGTGTCTGGCATTGTGGCTTTAGCTGGACTGCTCGATCTCCATGGGATCATAGCACCTGATTCGTATTTTTGCTTGCTTGTTTGTTTGCTTGTTGTGGCAGCAAAATTCCGCCTAGAGGTCGATGCAGAGGCAGGACTCCCGCAGCAAGTTCTGGTGAGGAGCAGGACAGTGGTTGGGGAGGTCTTCGACAGGAGTTGAGCCATATGATGTAGGGTTTTGCTCAGACTTTCGGCAGGAACAACACAGATGGGACCAAGGCAAACCCCTAGCTTAAGCAGTTCTATCGATTGAGTCCACCGACTTTTGATGTCAAGGGCAAGCCAAAAGATTGTGAGGCTTGGCTCCTTGAAGTTGAGAAAGTCATGGAGGGCATAGAGTGTCCAACTGAGAAGTGGGTTCGTTTGGCTACCTTTCAGTGTAAGGGAGATGCCGACCAGTGGTAGAGAGCCACCCACCGTATGAAGTTCCCTAACGCTGATTTGTTGATGATATCGTGGGAGGATTTTCGAGAAGCCTTCTACGATAAGTACTTTCCAGAGTATGAACGGGATCGACTAGACAAGGAATTTAAAAACCTGAAGCAAGGTAACATGACTGTAGCCGAATATGAGGCGACCTTCACCAAATTGGAGCAGTTCTCACAGACATTTGACACTGAGAAGCGCAGAGCCAAGAGGTTTGTAGAGGGATTGACTCCAGCACTCAGATCGAGGGTCTTAGGCTACGAGTACCCCACTTTGACCAGAGCAATGGAATTGGCAACCCGTTATGAGGAGGACCGCAGGTTGTTCCTGGAAGATCACCCCAAGGGCAAGGGGAAGGCGTTTGCTCCACGATCTTTCACTTCTGGGAGGCAGAGCTCAGGTAGTTCTGGGAGCTCTGGGAAGAAAAGGAAGGAGTGCGTCGAGTCTGTTGCTGAGGGAGGAGTTGGATACAATCAAGATGGTTCGAGGAGTGGCCCAGAAAAGAAGAAATCATGTTATATCTGTGGGCGCTGGGGCATGTAGCAGCACAATGTTACCATCGACAGTGGAATCTCGAGAAGATGGTCTGCTACAACTGTGGAAAGTCTGGGCACATTCAGCGAAATTGTCCTAATCCTGCAAAGCCAACTGGGGACACGCCCTGTCAGCCAACTAAGGGGCGAGTGTTCTCCATATCTGCTCCTGATGCTGGCCCATTGGGGGATGTAGTGGAGGGTAAGGAGTAGAGGCATGTTTGAATTGTAACCTTTCCGTTTTATGCACCACTGTATTAGGTACTCTCCCTATGTGCTTGTTGTTGTTGTTTCTGTTGTTGTATTGTATTGTTGTTGATGGATATTATGTGTTATCTATGTTCCTTTCTTGTGGCTGACCATATGGCTAGAGTCCTGTTTGACTCGGGGAGTTCCTTTTCTTTTATCTCTGAGTCCTTTACTGCGGAGGTTGGGGACTGACTAGCTAGATTGGCCTTCCATCTTGAAGTGGTGACCCCTCTGGGAGAGCACAACTTGGCATGGAAATATCTGCAGTCAGTCAGTGTGAAATTAGGGGACCAAGATTTTAGAGCCAGTCTGATTGTGATGGATATGCAGGAAAATGACATCATCTTGGGGATGGACTGGTTGGTGCAGCATTCAGCCATTATTGATTGTGCCAAGAGGAGAGCCCTGGTTAAGTGCCTAGACCAGGGATGGTGTGCGGTGCAAGGAACCAGGCCAGGAGAACAGAAGAAGATAATTTCTGCAATGAAAGCCTACCACCATTTATCTAGAGGATGTATGGGATATTTGGCGAGCGTGACAGTGTCTTCTTCTCCAGTTCTGAGGGTGCAGGATATACCCGTGGTTCAGGAGTATCTCGATGTTTTTCCTGAGGACTTGCCTGGGATGCTGCCACACCAGGAAGTTGAGTTCCAGATCGACTTGGTGCCAGGATCTAGCTCCATTTCTAAGGCCCCTTACCTGATGGCACCAGCAGAGTTGAGGGAGCTTATGAATCAGTTTCAGGAGTTGTTGGACAGAGGATTTATCAGACCGAGTGTGTCACCTTGGGGTGCATTGGTGCTGTTTGTGAAGAAGAAAGATGGTTCACTCCGCCTCTATATTGATTATCGGATGCTGAACCAGATCACAGTCAAGAATAAATATCCTCTACCTAGGATTGATGATCTGTTTGATCAACTTCAGGGGGCTTCAGTCATCTCAAAGATTGACTTGAGATCAGGATATCACCAGCTATGGATCTGGGAAACTGATGTGCAGAAGACAGCTTTTCGTACCTAGTATGGCCACTATGAGTTTTTGGTTATGCCATTTGGGTTGACGAATGCACCAGCTGTCTTCATAGATTTGATGAATAAGGTGTTCAAACCTTACCTGGACCAATTTGTTGTGGTATTTGTTGATGACGTGATGGTATATTCCCCTGATGTGCAGACTCACCAGACACACTTGAGAATGGTGTTAGAGACTTTGAGGCAACACCAACTGTATGCGAAGTTCTCTAAGTGTGAGTTTTGGTTGGAAGAGGTCACATTCCTTGGCCACATCATTTCAGGCGAGGGAATTAAAGTGGACCCAGCCAAGGTTGAGGCAGTTAGTAGTTGGGCCAGACCCAAGACCATGATAGAAATCAGAAGCTTTTTGGGCTTGGTCGGTTATTATAGAAGGTTCATACAGGATTTCTCCAAGATTGCAGCACTTTTGACCAGATTGACACAGAAGGAGGTTCCTTTCATTTGGGACTGGCAATGCGAGGAGGGCTTCAATGAATTGAAGACTCGACTGGTCACATCTCCAGTTTTGACTCTACCTTCGGGGAGTGGAGGCTTTACAGTATACTGTGATGCTTGTGGCACAGGATTAGGATGTGTGATGATGCAGCATGGGAGAGTTGTGGCATATGCCTCACGCCAGCTAAAGAACCATGAAAGCAATTATCCCACTCATGATTTGGAGATGGCTGTAGTGGTGTTTGCTCTGAAAATCTGGAGACATTACCTGTATGGTGAGCTGTTTGAGGTATTCACAGACCACCAGAGCTTAAAGTATATCTTCACTCAGAAGGATTTGAATCTGAGGCAGAGAAGATGGGTAGAATACCTCAAGGACTATGACTTTAACCCATCCTACCATCCAGGGAAGGCTAATGTGGTCGCTGATGCCCTGAGTAGGCGCACTCACTTGATGTCCAGTTTGATGATCAAGGAGTGGTGTATGCTAAAGGATTTGGTTGGATGTAGACCATTGCGGCAGTCTCAGGGACCTGCTAGAGCTTGGGTAACAAACATGTTTGTTCGCCCAAGGTTACTTGAAACTATTGTAGCTGCTCAGCAATTGGACCCCTTTGTGTAGGAGACTTGGGCTAAACCGAAGGCGGGAGAGGTGCCTCATTTCTCTGTTGGTGAATATGGAGGACTCAGGTATGATCTGCACTTATATGTGCCTCAAGTGGAGGATGTGAAACAGAGACTACTTGATGAAGTCCATCAATCTAAGTATTCAATTCATCCCAGGAGCACCAAGATGTACAAGGATCTGAAGAGAAATTTTTGGTGGCCTGGAATGAAGAGAGAGATAGCTGAGCATGTGATGAAGTGTGCAACCTGCCAAATGGTGAAGATTGAGCACCAGAAACCTGGGGGAATGTTGCAACCTCTGGATATTCCGGTGTGGACATGGGAGCATGTACTAATGGACTTTGTGACAGGACTGCCTAAGACCAAGAGAAAGAACCACACCATATGGGTGATCATGGATCGTCTCACAAAGTCAGCACATTTCTTACCTATGAGGGTGAATCTCCCATTAGCTCAGATGGCAGAGTTGTATGTGGCTAAGATAGTCCGACTACATGGGGTGTCAATGTCCATTGTGTCTGATAGGGACACTAGGTTCACATCTAGATTCTGGAGAGCATTGCAAGAGGCTTTCGACACCATTTTGCATTTCAGTACGGACTTCCATCCTTAGACAGATGGGCAGACTAAGAGGACTATCCAGACTTTAGAAGACTTGTTGAGGGCCTACACCTTGAATTTTAGGGGAAGCTGGGAAGATCATCTTTTGTTGATCGAGTTCGCCTACAACAACAACTACCATTCCAGCATAGGTATGGCACCGTATGAGGCGTTGTATGGCAGACCTTATAAAACACCTACCTATTGGGATGAAGTAGGCGAGAGGCAGCTTGTGGGCCCAGAGATTGTGCAGCAGTATGCAGAGAAGGTGGACCTGATCAGGAAGAGACTGGCGACTGCACAGAGCAGGCAGAAGAGTTATGCTGATCGGAGGCGCAGACCTTTGGAGTTCAAGGTTGGAGACTTCGTCTTCCTTAAGGTGTCACCAACGAAAGGCATATTCAGGTTTGGGAGGCAGGGAAAGTTGAGTCCTCACTACATTGGACCCTACAGGATAATCAGGAGGGTCGGGGAAGTTGCCTATCAGTTGGACTTGCCTCCAAAGTTCTCGGGCGTACGTAGAGTGTTCCACGTCTCAATGTTGAGGAAGTGTTTGGCCACTACGTCCCAAGTGATTCCAGTTTAGTTGGGTGAGCTGCAGGAAGATTTGTCCATGGTGGAGGACGCTGTACAGATCCTTGATAGGAGAGAGCAGATCCTCAGGAACAAGGTGATTCCTCTTGTGCTAGTCCAATGGCAGCACCATGGTGTTGAAGAAGCTACTTGGGAGCGAGAGGAGAACATGCAGTCCCAGTACCCCCATTTGTTTGATCAGTGAATTTCGGGGACGAAATTCTTTTAAGGGAGGTATGATGTAACATCAGTGAATTTTGGGTTGGTCGTCCCGTCCCTTCAACGGCAGAGGGGCCGGTGGGATTCCAGGGGGATGGCAGGTGCGGAAGTGGCATTAAAGGGAGGCGTGGAGTGCGGAGGCTAAGGAGGAACCAGAAGGAGAAGGCCAGAGCTGACCCATGAGTGGGAAGGAAGCTTCGTGCCAGGGTAGATCGCGCGAGCGCGGGGGAAGGCCGGTGTCGTGCATCACCGGAGCTCGAGGGCACGCGAGGCTCACCAGAGCTAGGTAGGCGTCTCCCCCTCCTCCTTCTTTTCTCGATTACGACATGTTGAGATTAAGAAGTAAATCATGAATAATTATGTAAAAATCATGCAAAAAGGAATGGGAAATGTTGTGAATGAGATGAATCATGTGTTTGTGAAGATATCATGCTGATTCGTGGTTGTTTTGTGGGATTTTTGCTAGTGGTTTGATGCATGCTACAGTGATTTCCGTATGAGCCTTATGCCTTTGTGAATTTCTATAGAACAACATGCTTAATGTTTTTATGTTTGGATTGAGAGGTTTTGAAGTAGACTTGGAAGTCTACACCCCATGTTTTACTTGTAATTTTTGAGGAGATTTAAAGGGGTCCGCTCTATACTCCCACTTTGGGGAGAAGAGACGATGGTGGCCGAGGAGGTTTTCCGCAATCGAAGAAAGCAGTATGCCGAACTAGGTTCAGTATGCCGAAATGCTCCCAAGTGGGTTCCCTGGACCATTGGTTTGGACGACCGAGGGAAATTCGATGGACAAAATCAATGGATTTCGGACGACCGAATGATTTCGGTCGTCCGTTCTGGCAGGGAACTGATAAACTGACAGGGATTCGGAATATCGAAATATTTCGGTCGACCGAATCAGGGATTTCCAGTCGACTGGGACCCTATTCGGTATGCCGAATCTGGACCTAGGACTATATTGAGAAATGCTTTGTGAAATGTTAATAAATTTGGATAAATGCATGATAAATGTATGAGATGCATGAAAATGATTTATGAGATATTGCATGTGAACATGTTTTTTTAATGATGTTTTCCATGAATTGTGAAACATGATTTATGTGGATAAATGTGGACCCATGTGAGGGGTGATTGCAAGGTATAATGACCATGAATGAATGATTGGGTTTTTGAGAACCATAGATGATAATGTGACGCTTGCCAACAGGGGTAGTGAGACCTCTAGAGATGTCGGGACGTGTCCTTGGTTGTGGTTGCCGAGTTTGCGATCTGGGGTAGGAGCCTCGAGACTGTGGTGGTACTGTAGGACCCGGGGTATGGTAGATTTGGACTACCCTCAGTGCCAGTGTTGGTCGGGTCTGGGGTTGGAGTCCCCAGGTGCTCGGGCACCAGGGCGTCGTGAGGACGTACTCCGTGCTTGTACTAGTGAAGGTACATTTGAGGCTGCGGCTGGGGCGATTGAACTCTAGCGCGGGGTGGTTCACCGCAGCACTGCAGTGTGGGTGTGGTGACATGGAATCCTCACCAGCTGCTTGTAGCCAAGTTGATCGCCTGTGGCCAGGGTGATGCGACCAGTTTTGAAATAAGAATTGTGGATTTGTGTTGGACTAGTTCCTAGCCCTGATTTGTGATGAATTGTGGTAATGGATTAAATGATGCTTTGGGCTAGGAAACTAGATGTAATGGTTTGCTTTTCCTGAGTTGTGCATAAAGATTTGTTAATGATCATAAGGTTTTGAAAGAAAAAGAAAAGAAACTTTTGAAATGACATCCTTTTCGAAATCTTTTCTAACCGCGTGTGTTGGTTTTAGTGATTGTGGTTTTCTCGAGATTTTCTGGCGAATGTTTTGTGGGTTTTGCCGCCGTATTGGGGCGCGTACTGGGTGACATTCTTGTCACTCACGCGTGTTTTCCTTCTTCCTTTGTTTCAGGTGCTCAGGAGTAGGTGAAGTCTAGTCTGTTGCATCATTTTTGAGCCACTTTTGCCGCACACAGGTCTAGGTGTTTAGTTTTATTTATTTAATTCTATTATTTAAATTCTTTTAGCTGCATTTGGGTAGTTCCTGTACTGTTGTGTAGCACAGGGGTATTACAATTGTCAAATGATATAGTATTTATTTTAAAAAATATGTTATATTCTTTTGCAATATCTTCTATCATATTTGATATAGCTTTATCAATATGTGAATGATCAAATACATTAAAAGCAATCAATCTTTTTTGTAAATTCCATTCTATATCTATCCAATGTGTAATTAAACATAAGTATGGAAAATTATTTGGATCAGTCCAAACATCACATGTTAATAACATTTTACATAATAAACTAAAAAATGTTCCAATTAAATCTTTTTTATCTTTTTTAAATATTTTATAAATTATATTTCTTGTTGTTTTTCTAGAAAAAACTTTTAAATTGTGGATTCAAAAAATTTGTACACATGCTTCAAATTTTTTATTTTCAGAAAAAGAAAAAGGTTGTTCGTCATATACTATAAATTTTGTTATTTCTTCTTTAACTTCTTCTGTATTTGTAGACACCTCGATTTCGCAGTCACTTGGCAGAAGGCTTCTCTAAAAAGATGCTCTGGTTGCGACCACCAAACCTAAACCTTAGCTCGACCAAAACCCTCAAGCCCACACAAGTCCAGTTAGACCCACACCAGTCCACTCTAACCTAATCAAAGCAGGAAACAATAACTAAGAATTAGAACCAAACAAAAGTCATTTAAAACACTTAAATTCCAAATTAATCAAATAGAAAATCCAATTAAAGTCAAAATTAAATAAAATCCACTTAAATACATTAAAATCCAATTAATCAAGTGAAAACCCTAATTAATCAAATAAAACCCTAATTGAAGTCAAAATCCATTCAAACCATTCAAAATCCAAATTAAAACCCTAATCAAGTAAAAACTTAATAAAATCCACTAAAAATTAAAGCTAATTAAAAAGAAACCCTAATCCAGAATCAAGCAAGATCAATGAAGTCTATATCTAAGTCAAAACCATAATAAAAACCAATTTAAACTAAATCTCTGATTAAGCCAAGTAAAAACTGATTAAATCTAAATTAAAACTCAAACACAACTTTAATCCACTTAAATTCTGAAAAACCCTAATTAATTAAACCCAAAACCCTAATTAAAGTCTAAAACCCCTAAATTAAAATCCAAAACCAAAATTAAACCAAAAACCCTAATTAAAACACAAAAACCGTAATTAAACTCAAAATCCTAATTAATTAAACCCAAAACCTTAATTAAAGTCTAAAACCCCTAAATTAAGATCCAAAACCCTAATAAAATCGAAACCCTAATTAAAACACAAAAACCATAATAAACTCAAAATCATAATTAAAATCCAAAACCCTAAAATTAAAATACTTAAAATCCTAAAAACCCTAAAACAATTAAAACCCAAATATAAAACCAATTAATTAAACCCTAAGTCACAAAATCACAAACTTAATGCAACCTAAAAATCAAAACCCTAAAATCCCTAAAAAATCCCAAAACAAAAAACCCTAAAATAATTAAAACCCTAATTTAAAACCAATTAATTAAACCCTAAGTCACAAAATCAAAAACTTAATTCGAATCACAAAACCGAAATAAAAACCTAAAAATCAAAACCCTAAAATCCTTAAAAAATTCCAAAACAAAAATAAAACAAAAAACCCTAAAACCAACCCAAATTGCCAAGCCCATGCACCCCTTCAATCACAAACCTTATACACTAGAAAAATAATTCCGGTGATCCCGAGTTTTCCGGTAACCCCCGAATTTTTCGGCGACAACTCTGACGACATCCCGAAGTATCTGGAGCATATCCTACAGTCCCATGATCTCCGGCCAGCCTTCTCCAGCTCACACCCGATTCAACGACGCTTATCCACTGGAGCGAGGAGGATCAACGGCCCTGGAAAAACCCGTCGCCGACAGTCCTTGACCACCGTTTTGGCCACCGACCCTCCCCCCATTTGAGACCTAGAGAAAAACCCCTCGAGCGCCCCTCGAACCATAGACTTTCCCTGAATCCAGAGCTCCTCTTCCATCCCTTTTTCACAACCCAGAAGCCTCAGCCACCGTTACCTGAGTATCAGCCCAAAGCGTCGTCGTTGATCCTTGCCGGGAGAAACACGCCTTTCATTCAGGTAACCCGCCATTATTCAAATTTTCTTTTGTCTTAGGTCCTGTTAGCCTCTTTAATCCCCCTGGATCGTGTCACGATGGGGATACACCTCTTGTCCGCCGTAGTCTCCATCACCGATGGTGGGTTCACCACCACCGGTGAGGCTGGTGGCACTTTGGCTCCTGATGAGGCCTCCTGGGCCTCTCTTGCCTCTCCTCCTTCTTCCTGAGTTCTCATCACTCAGGGGAGGACCCTCAGGCCTCCAGTGCTTGAGAATCCCGTCGCTGCTGCCCTGCAATCGCCGACTGATGCCGTCGAAGCACTCAAACCCTCCAAGCGCCGCCGTAACTTCCGCGCACTTCCTTGACGATCCTCAGGCTCCCACGAACTCCGGAGAGCCTTCGTCTCACCGCCTGGACTGCCGCAACACCACGACGACCCACCACCGCCATCACTGTCGACAGGGAGGCAGGGAGGATGACTCCCTCGCTCGCGAAGCCGCCTGATGCCTCTAGAATGTTCACCGCATCACCCTAGAGCTTCTTCGATCCCCGCTACACCGAGCCACTGCCTCTGGAAGCACCACCGTTGCAGTGCCATCGTCAAAAAGGAATGCCGACGAGGGGAGATCGATAGCACGTTTCAGCCGTCAAGAGTCTCATCAACGTCGTTGGATCTCTCCCCCATCTCTTCCTCTGGCTTCTCAGCCTTTCGAATCGCCGATCAGCCGTCGGGAGAGCATAGATGAGCCTCCTAGGTCGTCGCCGCCGATGATCTTCGAATCGTCGGCGGTGACTGTTAGCTTTTTAGGTTTTTATTTAAAAGACCCTTAGTTTTAAATTATTTACATTTGAGTCCTTTTCATTACATCTGAGTCCTTTTATTTATGTTTAAGTCCCTGTTGTTTTAAATAACATTTTGTTTCTTTTATTATTCTTGTAAATATTGCATGCTTTACCCTGTTGCATTTTAATTTCATTATCAGTCCTGTAAACATGTGTTTCCTCACTTTTAAACCCCTACATTCATGTTTTCTTTGCAATTAAGTCTCAGGAATTTATTCTTTGACCCTTGTATTTTCTTTTTTAAAAAAATTGCATGGTAAATTTTGCACATTCTATCCTATTTAATTTTTAATCCCATTTTCAATTCTATTCATACATATTTTATCACACTTAAGCTCCTGAGATCATGATTTCTTTGCATTTAGGACCTGAGTTTTTGCAATGTGTCCCCAGAGTTTTTAAAAATGAATTCTCCTTGGAAAATTTGCATATTGACCCTAAGAAACTTCATAATTGCACTAATCATCATAAAAGTCCAATTTTTATCACATTTAAGCCCTGAAAATTTGCATGCAACCCCTTGGGTTCTTAACAAACAATCCTCGAACACAGAAAATTTGCATCCAGACCCTTAGATTAATTTTAAATCCATCATTTAGGGTTTTAATTGTTTCCTCACATATTTTCCACTTATTGCATTCCATATTTTGCATTTAATCATAGATTTCCTTTAAAAATTATGTTTTCATTTTAAATTGATCTTTAGTTTCATATTTTAATCCCATTTGCATTTATGTGTGAATTTTGCACTTTAGACCTTGAGTTTTCAGGAAACTACCAAGGTGCAATTTTCACACATCTCAGTGCCACATTGTCATTTGATTCATCATTTGCACACTAGGATAGAGGCCATTGAATATAGTTTAATCATGATTTCCCCCCTTTGTCATGAATTTTGCATTTTAGTCCCTAGTCTAGTCCTTTACTGTGGTTACATCGTTTTATTGTTTTTAAAACCTTGTCCTTTGCATGTTTTCTTGCCAGTAACATTTTTTGGACATTTCTCACACATTTTGATATATCCCAGACTAGGCATCATCCTCATACGTCTACTCATCACATCCGACCATTGAAATGACCAAATTGCCCTTGTGCCACCTATTCATGCACATGCATATTAGCTTTTGCACTCAGTCCTACATAATCTTTTTCCAAGTCATTCCTTAGCAGCTTTTGCACATTCAGGTACACATTCATGCATTTTGCATAGTTTTTATCACATTTGTGTATCAGTCCATCCTTTTTAAGCAAGCCTACATCTCATGTGTTTCTTTCGTGGATTTTTCTTCACTTTGTTTTCGAAGTCCCTCATCCGACATTTGATTTGATTTTCTTTACTCCTACGTTTCGGATTTTTTCGATTTGATTTAGATTTCATTGCCTAAAGGCATACATTAACAGACCGAGAGGCCCACATTAGCCCACTTGCGGATTATTTCTCCTTTTTGATCTTCAAGACTCTTTCCACGATTCTGATGACTCGGGTTGATCCTACTTTTTATCTTTTTGATTCTGGTATGGTTTTTCCAAGTGTAGACACCCTGATTTTGAGGTGACCCATGGATGAGTTTTCCAGTTGTTGCTTTGGATGTGGCTGACCCATGAATCCCATTAGCCAGACCAACCTTAAGCTTGCAATAGGCCTGCAGCCCAATTAGAAAACCAGACCAGTAGGAGAGAGCACCTAGCTAGCACACTTACCTGGCACACCTAGCTAGCACACCTTCCTAGCACACGTAGCTAGCACATCTATCTAGCACACCTAGCAGGCGCACATAGCAGGCACACATCCCAGGCGCCCAACCATTTCGCAGGCTGCGGGCTACTGGCTTTCCACCTCCCATGGTTGTTACCTCTAGCAACGAATATGTCGTGGAATCTTCCAGGCTTTTCGTCTACGAGGCTCCATGCATTCCTAGGAGTTACCCATGAGAAAATCATATATAAGGACACCCATAGGCAATCATTAGGAGAGGTTAGAAACCTTGAGTTCAGCAAATCCTGATCTGAGCAAGCATCTTGAGCAAGCATCTTGAGCAAGCTATATCCTCTTTCCAGCAGCATATTCTCGTTTTCTGGAGCACTCCCTTGCATTCCAAAGCATCCTTGGTCCTTCCAAAGCAACAAGGATCTCTCTATCTTTGGTATTTCACGAAGTAACACCTTGAGAGGTAGGTTCTCTATCTCTTCTTTCTCCTTTAAATCTCAACTTTAGAAACATGATAAACATGCTTTGAAATCTTACGTATGGTCTGATTTCCTTTATATTTTCATGATGCTTCAATGATGATTTTGCGTGTCCTTCTTGTAAAATGATCTCCATGTTAATCTATATTCTTGTTTGCAAGCATGCTTACTTTTCTTCTAGCATAAAATCTGCACCATATTGCATATAGGAGCTGTCTTTCTCTTATTGTTTCTTTACACATAAATCCATGCTAAGCTTCTGAATGTAAGAGTTATGCAGTAGAGATAACATGGCCTGTTCGTGTTTTGGTTGGATTTGCTTGTATCACGTTTTATCTCTTTGCACTTTGCATGAAGGTTTTAGATTACATGATTAATAAAGTGGCTTTCGATCATGTGCATCCAATCGTGTTTTCAGCTCTTAACAATGGCATAAATCCATATGCATTAACATGAATCACCCATCTCTTTTCTGGGATAGATTCTGGATCAGATAGCAGTCTGATCCAGATTCTCTAGGACGCACCACTCAGGCACACCAAACCAGAGCACCACTCTGGCGCACCAAGCAGGTGCACCAGACTGGTCAGAGAGCAAAGCATCCACTTTTGCATCCCTGTTTGCATGGCTTTCCGAAGGATTTTAAGCTTGATAGTTTTACCGATTGTTCTCTGATATGCCATGATTTAACATGCATGTTTTCAGTTTTAAACCAGATCATTTTCCATTTGATTTTTCCCTTGCATATTTTTGCCATTCTCGACGGCAAGGTTACACCAAGCATTCATTCCAAAAATACTGTCATTTTATGTGATTTCTTTGTATGTCGTCGTTAACTTATTTTATGTGAATTTCTTTGCAATTTTTCTGTTTGGATTTCCATGGTGTTTTCTACGTTCTTAATGATTTGGGTCTGTTGTATTTTTGATCCCCTTGACGCTGGTGTGATTTTCTGAACCATTCTTTACGAAAACATCGTCATTTTATGTGAATTTATTCACATGTCACAGTTTACCTGTTTTATGCGGACTTCTTTGCAGTTTTCCCATCTTGATTTCTGCAATGCTTTCTTTGACTCCGATGACTTAATTTGGTTGCGTTTTGACTTTCTTAGGACCTGTATAGTCTTCTAAACCATTCTTGCTAAAAAATTTGTCATTTCATGTGATTTTCTTTATCATGTCGTTTTTCATGATTGCGATATTTTATGTGGATTTCTTTGCAGTTTTCGCATACCATCCTGCACATCCATCCAGTCTTGTCTTGACATTCATATTGGCATATTTAGAGTACTATCTAGGCTTAGCAAGCATTCATTTAGCCTCTAGCAAGCGAATTAGACTAGAAAAACTGAGTTGATCGGGCGTACGGGGGTACCTAACACCTTCCCAGTGCGTAATAGGAATCCTTACCCATCCTCTGGTTAGTAGACATCTGAGCTTCACATTTTCATCTCATGCATTCAATCATTTGTGGTTTGTTTGTGGTTTTTCTCATCATTCCCTTAAAAGACTAGGTGGCGACTCCTTTTCTTTTCAATTTTATCTTATCTTGCGCCTTCGTCATCTTGGCATGGTTGTGATCTCCTCCCTCTCTCGCGACTCCGCGCCGAATCCCCAGGAGGGCATGGTCAAAGTATTATATTTCCAGTTTACTATACCACTACTAGAACCTACGTATAATTTAGGTTGCCTTAAATCAGTGTTATCATCTTTATTATGTTTAGCTATACATTTTTATAAATGTTTAGCTATGTGACCTATACCTCCTCTCCTAGGACATGTGTATGTTGTACTACAATAATTACAATAACACCTATTTTCATTTACAGGGTCTACAGTTACATTCTCGCAAACCTAAGAACTTTGTTTCCTAAGTTTGTTAGAGGTTGTGAATTGTGTTGGGGTGTTTTGTGGTTGGTCTAACTCTTGGGTAGGGATATAATCATAGCTACCAATATTTTCCAATTTAATATAAAAAAATTTGATTATGTAGGCACCCCAGTTTCTGGCCAATGTTGGCAGGCAGATCCGACAGAGAGCGCAACTGGACGGCTGACCCAGATTTATTCCAGTTCCCCAACCAAGCCCATGAACCTAAACCAACCCAGGAAACCCTTAATCACCCTTAATTCCATTTCATCCAACTAAGCCCAGCACCTAAAACCCAGCCCATGTGCTCTGGCCCAATGACATGCACGACCCACTTGCGCAGCCCACTTGTGCAGCCCAAGCGCCTGTCAGGGCCAGGGCAGCACTGTGGGCACCCCCCTGACTGGTTGCTTTTGCTGTATGACCTCGTACGAGTGACGTTGTGCACGAAATGTTGACTTGTCTCCCAGCGTGCCTGACATCCCTCAGCCTTCCCACGCCTTGTCACTAGTCTCCCACGCCTTGCACCGCTTCTGCCAACACGCAAAGCCTGTAGTGGTGCCGGCGAGCCTTCCCCTGCCATCCCTAACACTAAGCCATGCCCTGCCATTGGGACTTACCACCAGGAGCGACCAACCAAAACCATCCCAAGCTCTTTCAGCCAAACAACCCGAGCATTCGCAAGAGGAGAGAGCCAGAGAAACCCAGGGAGGAACCTCGCCAGAGAATCGGAACCCAACAACCACACTGTGAGTAGACCTCTTCCTCCACCTCCGACCAGCATACCGAACTCCTCCTCAGAGCCCCCAGCCATTCCCAGACTGCCCACAGCCACCGTGATCCACGTCCCACCTCCTCGCCAGAGCTTCCTCGTCTGCCGACACTTGCGACGCTTCCCTAGCCATCCATAGGTACAGCTCTTCACACGGAACCATCATAGGAATACCTAGCAACCTTTTTTGCTTCATTCCTACGTAGTTTTTCCGCGTTTTCGTTCCCATTTGTGCATCCCATCATTCTCGCCGTCGACGAACATCGATCACCGACGTGAGGTCACCCCGGCCCTTGAGCGCTTGGTGCGGACATCAAACGGCCCCCTTCCCTCCTTCTTCATTCCCCGAAGTGACCGAGTCGACCTCCCATGCTAGAAACCTCCCATAGAGGCTTGTCTGTGGGAAGTCAACGCTGACGTCGGCGACGGAGATGGGGAGGAGAACCCATAGCATTTCGTCGATTTCTCTGCATTTGCTTCCCATCTTGGGGTCCTCCCGAGCTCTTGGATGATCCCCTAGGTCCGAGGAAGCTCCGCCTTCCAAAGAGGAGGCGATGAAGGAGGCAGGCCTAGCATTGTTTCACGTGCGCGTCGCAGTTGCGCGCACCACATGCACATGTCGATCAGGGCACAAACAAGGTTGGGTCCTACCAAGTTAGGGGCACCTACACTACTCTAGGTCATTCATGCATGTTTTGTTTCTTTTGGTATGGTTTTACTCTCTGGTTTGCTCGGTCCCTTGATTTCGATTTGGATTTCCTTTATGTTTTGGTTTCCTTAAATTTAGCGCATGCATAAGCCCTAGTATGACTTCTCCCCCCATACCTCGATGGCTACTTCATAATAGTACTTGTGTGTCGTGGATATGGCGATGATGGCAAACGGCCATGACATCTCCAAGAACGTACATCTTGGCTGCGCAAACGACGTGCGCGTGGCACATACATGGGTCATCCAGGGATAAAGTTCGACCCAGCCTAGCCATTAGGCCCTACCTGGTTTCCATCTTGTGTTTTGCTTGTTTTTTCCCGTTTCAATTGTGCTTTTCTTTTAGCTTGGTTGTCTCCTTAATCATATATTTTATTTCTCTCGCATTATCCATATAATCCCATTAATCGGCATCCAAGTGCCTACATTTCCATGCACACGAGCGAGATTCGGAGAAAGACCGATTCGTCGAGCGTGCGGGGGTGCCAACACCTTCCCCGCACGTAATAGGAGTCCTTATCCTTTCTCCAGTTCACAATGATCCGAGTGTCGAATCCATTTGACATGAGTCATCTTATTTCGCATTCAATTTCGAGTTTTGATTTTCCAATACGGTTTTCCTCGTCTTCCTGTTTTAAATAGACTAGGTGACGACTCCACGTTTTTACTTTCGTATCGTTTCCTGGTGTTTTTGAGTTGTTTTTCCCATCCTCAGAATTGTCGGATTTGCCATGGCCCTACCGACTCCCATGCGGTCCCGATCGTGTGGGGAGCACGGTTCCCCTCCGCCAGCATGGTCACAGATTATAAAATAAAAAAATCTTACCCACAAAACCCAAAACTCAAAAATAGAGGGATTAGAAGTAAAGAATATGGAGGGATTAGAAGTAGAAAAAAATTGATGTTGGAGGCTAGTGGAGGCTGATGGAGAGTAACAGATGCAGCGAAGTCCAAAGCAAAACAACAAAACTTGAAATCTTCACTTGAGTAGAGAGGTGAAATTGAGAGAGAATTGTAGAGAATAGGAGTAGAGAAGAGAATATTGAGTTGTGAGAAAAAATGGTTGAGTAGGGATGTATTTATAGGTGAAAAGGGATGACTTTTTTTTAGTGAAAAAAATAATAAATGAGGCAACGTTCCAATGGAACGTTGCTGCAACCCAAACGTTGGGTTTTTTTATTTTTTGTTTAAAAATTTACGGGCCAACCTGACCCGACCTATGTTGGCAGGTCGACTAGGCCTACCTAGCAGGGCTGACTGGGTCGGACCCTTGGGCTTTGGCCCGACTCGCCCTGAGATTTTCTAGACTGGGTCAGGCTATTTCTTGGGCCGAGCTAAGTAGCCTAGGGCCAACCCGACCCAATTTCCATGTCTAACTAACTATCCATCTATCACATCTTGGGACCTGTATGCCATCAATGCAAGGCAGCACTCCGGCAAGAGCTCCATGCAGTGATGACTAGACAGGAATAAATGGCATCAATTGGAGATGGGCATCCCAGCAAGCATATCCAAGTTTTTATTGAAGAGACACGATCGTTGTTTGATGAATAAACGAAACACAAAGTGGGGAATGAGGAATGGGGAGTTTGACATCACATAAAATGACATGTCGCTCTAAGATTATAAATTATAATATAATTAATTAAAATCATTTTAATTCATGAATACAATCTAATTTGCATCAAAGTTGTAGAATTGTTGCTTTCTTCAACAATTCTATTGTTTTATCAGTTTTGATTGTGTCATATCATTTGCTAAAGTAGGCATTTTTTTTCTCTTCTCCTTTTCTTTTCAATATTTACTAAATTTGAAAGATTATATACAACATTTCAATAATTAGTAACAATAAGTAACTACTTTTCAATACAATAAAAGTATATTTTTGGTATTTACTAAATTTAGAATCAATAAATCAAAACATAGACAGAAATTCCCAACTCAGTAACATAAAGCTCAAATTTCCCTGTAAATAAAATCTATATTTACTAAAAAATAAATAATCAGAGAAACAATGTCATTGTGGACTCCTCTAAAGCAATAATGTCGTCGTGGACTACTCACATTGGAGCAGCGTATGAAATTGAATTCCCCATAGAAAAAAAAAAGAAGACTATCAATCACAATGAAAAAAATTAACCAAAGCATTTCTCGATGAGGAAAATCGGAAGCCTGCCTGCTCAGGAAGAGTTTAATCCTCCTCACGTGTTACTACCTAAGTGACCTAGGGAGTGAGGGAGAGACTATCTGCGGGAAAATGGGCGAAATGTACAAATCCCTAAGGGACCTACACCTCCAGAGGGAGTAAAAATGCTAGGATGAAAATGAGAGTGTGAGTCAATAAAAAACATAGACTTCGGAGCACAAAAGAAATACGAAGACAGAAGTCGCAGACAGAAGTTGACTCTAATGAGAGAGGCATGTAGGACGACTCTATCCCTATCACATAACTTGGAGAGGAGTTGAAGCATACACCTACCAAGCCCACATGATCAAAGGGACTAGCCACCCCTTTTATATCAAACTAAAAGAGCAGCCATCCCTCAGCCTAGGTGT